>CM022755.1:32407644-32595144 GCA_012411365.1 Ameiurus melas
GTGCAGGGGTACGAGTCTTACTGGGTTAGGGTGTGTGTTGTGTGTGTGTGCGCGCAGGAGTACGAAGTCTTACTGGGTTAGGGTGTGTGGTGTGTGTGTGTGTGTGTGTGTGTGCAGGGGTACGAGTCTTACTGGGTTAGTGTGTGTGTGTGTGCAGGGGTACGAGTCTTACTGGGTTTGTGTGTGTGTGTGTGTGTGTGTGTGTGTGTGTGTGCAGGGGTATGAGTCTTACTGGGTTAGTGTGTGTGTGTGCAGGGGTACGAGGTCTTACTGGGTTTGTGTGTGTGTGTGTGTGCAGGGTACACGGTCTTACTGGGTTTGTGTGTGTGTGTGTGTGTGTGTGTGTGTGTGGCGTGCAGGGTACGAGTCTTACTGGGTTAGTGTGTGTGTGTGTGTGCAGGGTGCGAGAGTCTTACTGGGTTTGTGTGTGTGTGTGTGTGTGCAGGGTGCAGAGTCTTACTGGGTTGTGTGTGTGTGTGTGTGTGTGTGTGCAGGGGTATGAGTCTTACTGGGTTAGTGTGTGTGTGTGCAGGTGCACGGTCTTACTGGGTTAGTGTGTGTGTGTGTGTGTGTGTGTCAGGGTGCACGGTACTTACTGGGTTAGTGTGTGTGAGTGTGTGTGTGTGCAGGGTACAAGTCTTACTGGGTTAGTGTGTATGTGTGTGTGTGTGTGTGCAGGGTACGAGTCTTACTGGGTTGGTGTGTGTGTGTGTGTGTGTGTGTGCAGGGTACGAGTCTTACTGGGTTAGTGTGTGTGTGTGTGCAGGGGTATGAGTCTTACTGGGTTAGTGTGTGTGTGTGTGCAGGGGTACGAGTCTTACTGGGTTAGTGTGTGTGTGTGTGTGCAGGGGTACGAGTCTTACTGGGTTAGTGTGTGTGTGTGTGTGTGTGCAGGGGTACGAGTCTTACTGGGTTAGTGTGTGTGTGTGTGTGTGTGCGGGGTCTCGAGTCTTACTGGGTTAGTGTGTGTGTGTGTGTGTGTGTGTGTGTGTTGTGTGTCAGGGGTACGAGTCTTACTGGGTTAGTGTGTGTGTGTGTGTGTGTGTGTGTGCAGGGGTACGAGTCTTACTGGGTTTGTGTGTGTGTGTGTGTGTGTGTGTGTGCAGGGGTACGAGTCTTACTGGGTTAGTGTGTGTGTGTGTGTGTGTGTGCAAGGGTACGAGTCTTACTGGGTTAGGTTATCGACCAGCCGGGGTGAGTGTTGGGAGGCAGTCGGATGTTGAGTAATCTCACTGCCTCAGGGAAGAAGTCTTCTGGTGGTGGCACGTATGCTCCTGTATCTTCTGCCAGATGGCAGGAAGGTGAAAAGTCCATGAAAAGAGTCGGAGGGAGTGTCCAATATACTGTTTGTTTTGCGGATGCAACGGTTGTTAAATGAGGAATAACAGTGAGATTCTGGGAACGTGTTCTTTTAGACATGGTTTCCTGAGGACAGGATGCGGAGGTGTCTCAACTTCCCAAAATCCAATGTAAGCAAGAGGTTGAATTGGAAATGACCCCATGTCATGCAAGTAGGAACACTCCTGGGCTCTGATGGAAATACTCGTGTCTTATTGGCTGACAGTCTCTCAATTCTGCCAAACGCTAGCTCTCAGTCCGCGTAAAGGGAGAAAAATGGATATATGCAGATTGTTTTCATTATTTTTTTTAAACCAGTAAAGGGATTGAAACAGAAACTTTAACATCCTGAGCATTAAAACAAGCTGTGTAAACGTCTATATGAGTCCCAGTTTACGTGAACATGATCTGAGCAGAGCATAAGGAAAGATCATGTACTCTGCAACTCGTACACTGATCGCTTAGCTGTTCCTCCCCTTGGCTAGCGACACCAAACTAGCCTAGCTAGAAACGTTTCATGTTTGATCACTGTGGTAATCCTACAAACGGTGTCAACACCCGGGGGGAAGCAAAATAAAAAACAAATCAAATATTTCTAATCAAAAAAAAAAAAGGGACCAACAAAAACAAACAAACACACACGAGTTTTTTTTTTTTTTTTTTTTTTTTTTTTTTTTTTTTTTTTTTTTAAAGTAATTAATTAAATAATTAAATATAAAAAAAAAGAGGCCAGTGTGTGTTTTTTTATTTTTTTTTTTTAAAAAAAAAAAACCAAACAGCCCAAAAAAATTTTATATTTTTTTTTTTTATTTATTTATTTTCATGTGATTATTTTTTTTTTTTTAATTTTTATTTTTTATTTTTTTTTTTCATTTACCTGTGATTCATATATAAAACCCAAGAACAAAAATTTAAGTGGGAAGTGTCTTTAACTCCATAAAGTAACAGACTTAAAGCAAAAGCACTACCTGCCCTCTTCCACTTATCATGTTGTACAGAGGCCCATGATTGGCTAATGTTGCTGTGATTGACGGGGAGAGAGAGTATGCCGTCCCTCCCAACCAGAGAGCACGGCCAATTGGCTAATACAGATGGCTTTTCTGTTGCACACTATTTAGTAGGCTAGTAAACGGTTTGGGATGCAGCATTTAAGTCTTAAAACGAGTAACTATGGGTCGCTTTGAACATACAGTACACTTATTATACAATGTGTAACATCGCTGGTA
The DNA here is from genome assembly GCA_012411365.1 of Ameiurus melas. Lineage (NCBI taxonomy): Eukaryota > Metazoa > Chordata > Actinopteri > Siluriformes > Ictaluridae > Ameiurus > Ameiurus melas. The sequence goes on from CM022755.1 coordinate 32,410,209, forward strand.
TTATTCCAGCAAGCGCCATTCTTACCAAAGTTCAGGGTTTAGCCTAGAAAAAGAATTTTTAAAATCGAAAATATCGGGGATGCTGGAGTTCCAGGCCACGCCCTGATCTGGCGTCTATGGTTAATTGAGTAGGTTTCTTCCTTTTTGTGGCCACTAGGGAGCGATCTGTGATTTCTGCGAGGCCTGGGTGTGTCATGGAAGGAAGTGTCTGAGCACTCACGCCTGTTCCTGTCCCCTGGCTGATGCAGACTGCATCGAATGCGACCGCAGTGTGTGGGAGCATGGTATAAATCTCAACACGGACTATAATTCAAAAAGGAATACAGTGAATAAGGTCATTAAGTCATTAAGTTCAGGTTGTTTTGGTCTTCAAGGTCGTTATTTCCGTTATTTTCTGTGCTACAGGAGGCCGCATCTTCCGCTGCTCTTTCTGCCACAACTTTCTTTGCGAGGACGACCAGTTTGAGCATCAGGCCAGCTGCCAGGTCCTGGAAGCAGAGACTTTTAAATGTGAGTCTGTGAACATTGCATGTGCATGCCTTTCTCAATTCACTCTTAAGGTTTAAGGTCTTCGTCTTAAACACTGTCCTGATGATTTTTAGGTGTTTCGTGCAATCGCCTTGGCCAGCACTCGTGTCTCCGATGTAAGGTGAGGCGATGAACCTATCTTTTCTTGTCCTTGTGCACGTTGGGGATACGCTCGGATAGTGAATAACTAAAGCATAATGAATTCCCGGCATTGTTGTACACTAGTGTACTTATTTGTAATGTTATTTCAGGAGATCAGGGCACAACAAGGGAAGTTCATATATAAAATGCGTGAATATTTGGTTTATTTTTTTTTTTAACAAAAAATCCATTGACTGACATTTTAGTCAGCGTAAGATTGGCTAAAATGAATAAACATGACATGACGAAATACTGACCTAATACGGGTGGCTGTGGGTCAGGTGGTAGAGCGGGCTGTCCACTCATTGTAGAGTTGGCGGTTTGATTCCCGGCCCACGTGACTCCACATGCCAAAGTGTCCTTGGGCAAGTTGCTCCCGATGACAATTCTGTCCGACGACAAAAACTATGCTATTATATTATCGCTATATCGATGGCATAAAATGGCCTTAAAATGACAGTAGTATTGTTCATCGCAATTATTTCCAGGACAACATATCATCCAACAAACGTAGTCATCGTGACAGGCCGACGTATCGTGCCATCGCGTACTACTTCCTGGTTCTGCTTTAAGCATTCAAGGAAAACCAAATCAACTTACTGAAAACAAAAAGGGAAACCAAAGACGAATAAAAACACGATGTAATCAGTTTCAAGATCTCGGCCATGTGTGCATGTGATGTATTAAGGCAAGCACATTAGTTGCTTTTGTAGGGATTCACAACCATTGCATAGTTGAAATTTTTCTGCTTTTTCATTTCCAACCTTCCATGACATGAGCTCGAAACTTGTCAATTAGCCCTAACTCTTATGAATCTATTTCTACAATACACGATATATATCATGATACTTTTTGAGGCTAAAAGTGTCCACAGACCTAGGCTAAACCATTTCAAGTTCACCACGTATCATGATGCCGTACATTTCCTGGGATAAGTCCATTAGAGTCAGCTTGATTTCCATAACCTGTTTGCACACATGTTTGAAGCAATCAGTCCAAAGCACAAAGAAGCGTTGAAAGACTTTTACTCAGCCCTCAATGCCAAAACAAGATAAACCTTAAGTAAATAAAAGTAGAACGAAAAACACGTCTAATCAGTTCAGACATCGCAGCCACATGTGCTGAAGATTTGCAGGAAATGGTATATTTAGAGAAAGACATTAGCTGCTTTCATAGTTGTCCATTATGTTATCCAGTGAGATTTAAAAAACCCCACTGTCATTTACAGTGGATCTAAAAAAAAAAAAAAAAAGTCTGCACACCCGTTAAAATGGCAGGTTTTTGTCATGTACAAAAATTTAACTAGGCTGAACCATGTCAGAACCTATTGTGAAATTGCAACATTAAAAAAAATAATAATAAAAAAAAATCAAGTGACAAACACCCAGTAAGGTTTTAGAGAAAAAAGCAAAACAAAAAACATCCAATCCCCAGCTTGCATTAGTGTGCACACCCTTTAATAAGTGGGAATGCAGCAGTGTTCCGAATCAACCCATCACATTCAACCTAATATTAAATACTATTCAGTGTATACACACTTGCCATCAATTAAAATGACTGATAAACCTTAAATAAAGTACCGCTTTTCCTATCGGACTTACCAGACATGTTCTTGGTAACATCCAACTAGAAAAGCCATAAAGAGCTTCCAAAGCAGTTACAAGATCTCATTGTTGAAAAAGATCAATCAGGAGAGAGTTAGAAAACATTCCAAGGCACTATATCGAACATAAAGATAATAAATACAACAGCAGTGCTATGAACAGGATGTCCCTCTAAAATGGAAAAACAAAAACAGGCTGCCAAGAGGTTTATATCAACATAAATAAATAAATGCATCAGTTTCGGTCAAGTACTGGGTGTTATGAAAACAAATTCTTTCTATTTCTGGGCTATGCATAGGGTGGCAAAAAAGAAAAATAATGTGGAATGTCTTATGGTCTGATTAGACCAAAGTTGAACCTTTTAGCCATTATACCAAAACATGTTTTGCTCATCCATTTAAAGAAAAAAAAAATAAATAAATAAAAAAACACAGCACATCACCAAGGAGAAGCATTCCTTGGTGATGTGCTGTTTGTTTTTGTTCCAAAACCTGGACCTGACGTCATGGTATGGGGGCGTGTCAATGCTTGTGGCATAGGTAACTAGCACATCTGTGAGGTCATCGTTAATGCAGAAAGATATGTGCACATTTTCCAGCAACATATGTTGCCATCCAGAGCAGGACAACGTGAATGTGAATGTGTGGCGCATTATGAAGTGCAAAATAAGGCAATAAAGGTACAGCAGAGTTGCGCAGCTGATGAAATGCATAATGGATGAATGAGGGAAAATTCTGCTTGCTAATCTTAACCAACTGGTGTCGTCACTCAACATCCAAACACTTAAGAGTTGAAAAGGTGATGTTTCAGAGGGGTAAACGGTCGGCTGTCCAAACTTTTATCAGATTTGAAATGAGTGTGTATTTAACAAAAAAACCTCAAATAATCTGTTTTCAATTTAGTGCAGGGTTCAAATGACTCTTTTTGTTGGGTTTTTTTTGTATTTCCCGTACTTTCCCAACTTTTTCTGAATTGGGGTTGTACTTTTGGGCTGTTTTTTTTATTGGAACTGGAACCAGGGCTTTAATCGGGGTGAAAGGAATAATGAATAGCTCCAGTCAATTTTGGTTCGAAACCTTAAGGCTTCTGCCAAAACACTTATTAAGGATGAAGAGAAATTTCACCTTTCAGCATGGCCCAGAGTTAATCTCTAGATCAACAAAGGAATGGCTTCAACAAAAGAAGTTCATGGTTTCAGAATGGCGCAGCCAGTGTCCAGACCTAACTCCAGTCCAAGATCTGTGGGGTGACCTGAAGAGGACCGTGCGATGGCCCTATAGTATCCGTTAGTCGTCGTCGTCGTCTTCTTCTTCTTCTGACAAATTCGCTATGAAATTTGGCACACAGGTAGAGGACATTAACATTAACCATAGCAAGTTTGGAGTCTCCATCTCAAACCCTTTAGCACTAACAACTGCTCAAATTTTGACTTGCGTTTATGCTAATAACTTTTGAACCGTAAGGGCTAGAAACCAACTTTTTTTCACTGATTCCTTGGTTCAAGACGATTCGATTGCACCCCATGATTTCATTTTCCATCTAATTTTTTTTCGAACTAGTCCTAGACAGTTGGTTCGATTTTTGAAAAAAAATTTGCTCGGATCATCTTGAGACCATGCTGGCAAAAAGTAATTAAACTCTTTTTGATCAACCAAACTGTTCTCAAATAACATTCAAACGAATTTAACGAAGAGCACGTCCAAAACGACATGTAGGTAAATCTCTGCAACGCTTCAGTGTATTGAGCGCCACCTACTGGTCAGGAGAAATGAAAATTGTTTTTTGCATATGACTTCAGCAGTATGTTGCATATGACATACTACTGAATAGTTTGCCCAAAGGTAGTGTGGGAATGCACATATAGATGTCACTCGCATCAGCTACGAATAATTTTCACAACATTTTTCATGCAGTTGTTTGTCGTTCCTCTTTAACATGTTTCTCACAAACGCTAGCTCTCGATCAGCATGAGGGGAAAATGGATATACGCTGGTTGTTTTCATTATTTTTTTTTAAACCAGTAAAGGGGTTGAAACTGAAACGGTAACATCCTCTGATGCTGAGCAGGAAAACAAGGTGTGTAAACGTCTATATGAGTCCCAGTCTACGTGAACATGATCTGAGCAGAGCATAAAGAAAGATCATGTACTCTGCAACAAATATAATGATAGCTGCGCCTCCCCTTGGCTAGCGAGACCAAACTATCCTAGTTGGAAACGTTTTATGTTTGATCAATCTGGTAACCCTACAAACGGTGTCAACACCCGAGGCAGGATTTATAATAAACATTTTTCTGTTCATGTCATACATTGACGCACTAAAAGTACTGAAAGAACTACGAGTTTCACTTTGTAGTGTATTTTTGTATGTTTGATAGGTTTTGAAAGTAAAGTAATTTGTAATCTGATGACTTTTTACATGCAGTAAGCCGTAAAGTAATCAGATTACAGTTTTAAAGTAGCAATTAGTCATCTGTAGTGGATCGCGTGTTTTGAGTACCTTACCCAAAACTGCTGAACAGTGACCTTTATTGATGTCAGAGACGCCTGTAGTTCCTTTGGTGTTGTCCTTGCCATTTTTGCGACTTCCTGGATGATTTATTGCTGTGCTCTTGGAAAGTTGGCCACTTTTGGGGAAGTTCACAACTGGCAGAGTTTTCCCAATCGGAAAGAATAGCTCTCACTGTTCTTCTTTGGAGTCCCAGAGCCTTTGAAGTAGATTTCTAACCCTTCCCCATTATGAATGCAGTTTCAACGATTTGGGGAATTAGTAATTACAGGGGTAAATACATTTTCACACAAGCCCATTTGTCCTTGGATAACGGTTTTTTTTTTTTTTTGCTTCAGTAAATAAAATCCATAATTTTAAAAACTGTCATTTTGTGTTCACTCCGATCTTTTTTTTTTTTTTATCCTTGTTTTAATGTCTGAAACGATTTCGTACGCGTGAGCCAGAAAAACAGAAGAAATACGTTTTCACAGCACTGTAGTGAACATGAACTGCTGCGTCCTGCACAGCGCATTTCAGGATTCCAGTAATGTGTTGTGGTTTTGTTTCCTCATAGGCCTGCTTCTGTGATGATCACGCTCGAAGCAAAGTGTTCAAGCAGGAGAAAGGCAAGGCGCCTCCGTGTCCTAAGTGCGGCCACCAAACGCAGGAGACTAAAGACCTCAGCATGTCCAGTGAGTGTTTCTTCAATACACCCACACACACGGCTAAGAGTAAGACTACAGACCATTCCGATCTAACGCTCTTGCTCGTTACGGTGCTGGTGCACTATGGGAAATGGTAATCTATTATGCATCAGTATAACTAGTGGCTGCAGATTTCACTGATCGTGTGGATGATTTCTGATAATACATACAGTCTAATGAAGGCGTTTGATCAGTAATATCAGTTAAAACAAAATAAGTCGTACCAAATCCTTGTGAAAATCGCATACAGTCGAAGTCAATTCATCAGTCATGCTCCAGTTAATAGTTGTGATGTCTTCAGTGATGCTGCTGGTGTATTTTCGTTATTTCAGCGAGACGTTCGTGGTTTTCTGTCGTACTGATGTGACAGGAGGACAGTACTAGCACAATTACTGTACATTACATTCATCTCAAAACGGCGCTGAAAATAGCAAGAGCTTCTTATCTCACTTCCCATGTCCAGCGACGTACAAACTCTGGAATGCAACGCAACTTAACCATACGGCGTAATGGCGCCGAGTTACAGCAGAGATTCTGCTCAGCTAGTTAACGGTTGTACGAGGTGACGATTGCGAAGGTGTGGACGGCGGTATTAGCATGAAAGTTGACGCTGTGGAAGCTGATTTGTTTGAGCAGAGTGAACAAAATGTCGTTATGAAGTAGCGTGTTCATGATCGTTGAAGGTGTGTTCTTGATCAATCTTAGAGGCTGGATTTAAAGCTGTGCTCTGCAAAATTTCTCCTGATGGCTAGGTGGTCACTGAGCATCTGTGAATCAGTCCTATAGGAAACGCCGTTCGAGCACACAAAGCTTAAAAAGTCCGTCTCGAATCCAGAAATAGTGAGATGTTTGTCGAATGTTGATCCTACCCAGCTCACAATTTGCTCCTGTTTTCAGCCCGGACTCATAAGTTCGGCCGGCAGACCGGCACCGACGACGACTATTATGGAGCGTCGGGATACGATTCCTATTGGAAGAGCACCGCGTCCGGCGGAGCTGCAGACCAGGAAGATGACGACGACGAAGATTACGAGGACGAGGATGAGGACGACGACGACGACGAGGAGGAAGACGAGGAAGAAGACGAAGACGAGGTCGAAGCAGTGGATTCACTTAGCAACCTGAGTCTCGGTGTGAGCTCGGCCAGCGGAGACAACTGAAATCAGATTCGATTCAATGTAATTAATGGATTTCCAATGTTTATGGCCATTATATTATTAAAGATTAACTTTTAAAATTCGTACAAGGCTGATCATTGGTGAAGGTTAGAAATGACCAGTGAGTATCATGGAAATAATGTTAATTGCCCCCTACTAAATTAAATTTTTTTGGGGCCACTTTCATATTTAAAACTGTTTTCTGACTTCAGTTGTCAGCACATTTTACTTTACTATGGGACGCGGGCGAAATTCATCCAGGTGATGTTGACACAGTGGAGCGCTTTTTTTTTTTTTCTTTTAAAATTATTTTTTATTTATTTATTTAAACCTTCCAACTAATTGGGTCACAATTCGAGGCCTGTGGAACACGTAGTCTTTTTAGTGAGCGCATATAATTAAGCAATATCGCACAAACTTGAGAGCGGTCTTACTGAACATCGGCACAATTTTGAGTGCGATATTGCGTTTATACGACAGATTTCTAAAGAAGAAATGACTATTGAGTAATTGATATTTCAGACACAATATGGCCAATTGTTTATTTTGGCTCCGTGAGTGGATAAAATCCCAAAGAAGCCACACTCACTGATCGCTGGTCAGCCAGCTAGCTCACACTGATTTTTGTACGTTCCTCAGGTGCATCTGGGGAAATTGGCTTCCTGTCTTCACCTTTCCTATTTAAAATCAGACGTTACGAGCACAGATGAGCGGAGTGATGTATGCGGTGGAACGTCCCAGTGCGGTTATACTAAACACGGTCCCCGCCAAAAGTATAGGAACAACAAGGCCAATTATTTTGTCTTCGCTATACATCGACTCAAAAGATGAATATAAGACGACAGATCAGAATTTCAGCTTTCGTTTCGTTAGATATACATCTTAGCGTTTTTTTTAACCCACCCATTTTTCAAGTGATCCAAAATATTGGAACATGTTGACTGATGGGCGTTTCTTGCTGCCCTGTTAAATTGATTATTTAAACTGTTAATGGCCGAGTGTCTACTTTTTGCTCTGTGCCTTGGGTTTCACCTGTGAAGTCTGGAGAATGCTGGGGCCGTGGTGGCTTGGTGGTTAAGGCTCTGGGTTACTGAACGGAAGGTCTGAGATTCGAGCCCCAGCACTACCAAGCTGCCACTTTTGGGCCCTTGAGCAAGGCCCTTAACCCTCTCTGCTCCAGGGGGTATGTATCATGGCTGACCCTGCGCTCTGACCCCAACCTCCTAACATGCTGGGGTATGCGAAGAAAATCATTTCACTGTGCAATAAAGACTCATCGTTATCATTATTTGTTGTTAAAAAGAGTAAACCCTTTTTCAGAGACCTGTCTAAAGGAGCAAAGCAAGCCGTTTGGAAGCTGAGAAAAGAGTTCAAATCTGTCAGAGGTTATTGCACAAACATTGAGCACAGGGATGAACAATACTATGAACATTGAATAATAGGAATGATAATTTGGAATGTACTGAAATATACAGAAACCACTGGTGTATTAACAACCGGACATGGAACCGGTCAACCAATGAAAACAGCTCCCTGATGGTTCCCTCTTCAGCCTCTTTTATTTTCTCTTCGACTTATGTTACTGAGAAACAGTAAAAACATCAACTTTCCCCATCAATCTCTCCCTATAAATGATAAACAGCGCTCCACATGAGACGTCACGACATGAGTGTTTTATTAATCTGTGAAAAGTAATCTTCACCTTCCAAAGAAATGGATTCGAGAATCCAACAGCGCTGTGGTATGACTTTATATTACACTTCATCATTTATTTTTCAGATTCTTACTTTGTATATTTTATCGATCGATTGCATTAATTTCATTTGTCCTATGTTAAGGGTTCACCGTGGTTTAGTGGTTAGCACGTTCACCTCACACCTCCAGGGTCGGGGGTTTGATTCCCGTCATGGCCCTGTATGTGCGGAGTTTGCATGTTCTCCCCGTGTTGCGGGGGTTTCCTCCGTAGTGTATGAATGGGTGAGTGAGTGTGTATGTGATTGGCACCCTGTCCAGGGTGTATCCCGCCTTGTGCCCGATGCTCCCTGGGATAGGCTCCAGGTTCCCCCCCGTGACCCTGAAAAGGAAAAAGCGCTACAGAAGATGGATGGATTTCCTATATTACTCATGCAACATTTCCCAATCTCATTGCTCATACGGCTAAATCAGGTTTTGTATTCGGTTATATTTTTGACTCATCCGATAGTTTATTCAAGCTTCATTGTCTATTGGAGATTTCGTACATGTGGGGGCAAGACAGAAGAACCAATGAAAACTAAATGTACCAGGGGTGAATCAGCGTATTCACCACGAGTGATGATTCATTAGGATAATCACAAGAGTTCACCTGGAACAACCTGTAAGAAGAAAGGGAGGGACCGAGCGAGACGGAGCAATCCACGTGTACACGAGTGAAGTGGTAGTACAGAATATAGTGCAGAATTTTATGATAAAATTCAGTTATAGGTTCTCAGATTTGAGACGTATGCAGGAACAAGATTTAAGACAGAGGATATTAACGGTCACAGGTAACCATGCACTCGTACACGTACAGATACAGTGAGCATGGTCAGTAACTGCCACCTGCGTGTCTAGATTATGGTCAATAGCCTATGGCTGACTTCAAAGTTTGTCTTCTGTTCCTATTATGGAAATTAAAACAATAACCCCAAAGCATTCATTTCAAATTATAATCAAGTAACCACATCTGCCAATGGAGGCTTCTTGAGGACGGATTAATGAAAGCCATTTGATATGGACACAGCATCCAACATCCTTCAGCCTGTGACCTGGGGGAAAAATCTAAAATAAAAAGTTTGATCTGATATAGAAACTCCTGTGGAGCAACATGTGGTGCTTGTCAAAACTTTAATCCATGCCTGTTCGATTCTTCGAGCCTACATCCTTCAGCCTGTGAGCTGGGTCGAAAAAGTTCTCAAAATGCCCATGGAGGAATCATGGATGTAAAAGATGAGGCTGCATGTGTGGAAATCTTTTTTTGTTTTGATTCTCGCAAGTGACGTAACGTGTGAATGAAATGTCCTCAATGAATTAATTCGATTCAATAAAACAATACTAAGAACAAACCGTGGTTTCAAATCAAATCCTTCGTTACAAACGTGCGTTGCTCTCTAAGAAGTCAGGTGAGGAATGGAATCTTGTTGACTCTAAAACATCCATGTTGTTTCAATTAACCTTATTTAAGTGTGTAGGCACAATATATTCAGATCTGTGATTGACGATGTCCTTAATTCCTTCTGTTCTCATTTCCTGTCCTTGTATCTTTAATTACTTGCTCGGAGAGAGGAGCTAAGAAGATTTTTTTCCAGTAACAGCATACCGTGATGATTTTTAATCTTCTTATACCACAGAAATGTCACCATGTATGTGGTTACTATAGAAACAAAAGCGTATGAGTACAAGCAGATTGATATGAGCATTGCAACTGAAACTACTATCAGAGCTGCTGTTCTAGAATATGATTGAATGCTTATCACAATAAAGCATTCAACAGATGTACTCTTAAGGAAATCCAGCCTGAACAGCAGAGAGAGGCAACAGCGCAGGAAAAGGAAAGGCAGCACTCATCACGTTGTAGTGATCAGATGAACTGTGCTTTCCTTGAGGAGAGATGCGCAAGACAAACTGACTTATGATAAACTCGAGGGTTCAGCAGGTTAACACGGAAAACTCTCTTTTTCTCACTCACACATACATTACTCATAGTAATAATGAGAAGAAGAAGAGTGCTACAAGTTGTTTCCCCAAATTCAACTGAGAATGCAACTTATAATGACTTCTCCAATTTCAAAATTATTCAACCCCTTCGTGTCAAGCATCTTTAGTGCTTACTCGAGCACCCCTTTCTCAGTTATGACCTGCATGTCCATCCAGCATTTAATGTCATAAAGACATTCAAACAGATTTGACAGAGAACAGCTATTATTCGAATTGACAGGAAAATAAAGGTGTGTTTCGTCAGCGTAATAGTGCTATGATATGTTGTGTTTCTGAATGATATAACCAAGGGGAAGCATATATAGAGCAAACAAAAGAAGTCCCAAAATGGAACCTTGAGAAATACCAAAGGAGATTTGTGCATGAGATGAGAAACAATTTCTTACATTAACAGAAAAAGTTCTCCCCTTAATGTAAGAGGCAAACCAGCTTAATACATTCCCTGGAAACCCAGCCATGTGATTAAGTCTTTTAAAAAAAATACATGATTTAAAAGGATGTCATTGGGGCAGTGTTGACATGGCGGTTAAGGCTCTGGGTTACTGATTGTGGTTTCAAGGGGGTTCAAGCCTCAGCACTGCCAACCTGCCACTGTTTGGCCTCCAGGAGCGCTGTATCATGGCTGACCCTGTGTTCTGACCCCAGCTTCCTGACATGCTGGGGTATGCGAAGAAAAGAATTTGACTGTGCTGTAATGTATATGTGATTAATCAAGACTCATGATCTACTTTATCATCCACTGGATTTCCCTTAAATCCAGTAAGAACCAGAGTCAAATAAAGAGAGTAAAATATCATTGGTAACCTTTAACAAAGCAGATTCAGTACTATATCGTTCTCTAACATCAGACTGAAATGTATCAAAAATGTTAAAAGTGCTCATGTAAGAAGAGATCTGAGAATAAACAAGTTTTTCCAAGACTTTTGAAACGAAAGAGAGTTTGGAGATGGGTCTGTATTCATTCAGATCATGTTGGTCAAGATGATGCCTTTTTAACAATGGCTGGACTACAGCATGTTTAAACGCAACTGGCCCATTTGAACTGTTTTCAGATGTTTAAAATAGTTTGCAATGTGCCACAGAAAAACAAAATGATGGTTTCAGTTTTCCCGAAAATGTTACTGCACTGGAGGCCATTGCTCATGGGGAATGGGTTAAGATTCCTCAAGAACGCTGCCAGAAGATCTGCATCTTGTTTACAGAAGGTAAAAACAGCAAAAGATGCTCGTCATGAAGGGGTCGAATCATTTTGAAGATAAAGAAGTTACTATAAGTTGCATTTTCAGTTGAATTTGGCTAAACCACTTGAAACATTCATTGTGTTGAACTATTTCAATTGCTTTTGTTTGACTTGTTCACTGCAAACAGCTAAAAGTCTGTAGATTTTGGCAATAAACCTGATTGGCAATGGGGGTTGAATCATTTTTATTGCAACTGTATATATATATACACACACACACACAGTATCTCACAAAAGTGAGTACACCCCTCATGTTTTTGTAAATATTTGATGATATCTTTTCATGTGACAACACTGAAGAAATGACACTTTGCTACAATGTAAAGTAGTGAGTGTACAGCTTGTGTAACAGTATAAATTTGCTGTCCTCTCAAAATAACTCAACACACAGCCATTAATGTCTAAACTGCTGGCAACAAAAGTGAGTACACCCCTAAGTGAAAAGGTCCAAATTGTCTTCAGCAATTCTTCCTTCTGGGACGACAGCCATGCAGACCAATTTGATGCAGTGTGCGGCGTATGGTCTGAGCACTGACAAGTTAACCCCCCACCCCTTCAACCGCTACAGCAATGCTGGCAGCACTCATATGTCTATTTCCCAAAGACAACCTCTGGATATGACTCTGAGCACGTGCACTCAACAACTTTGGCTGCACTCATATGTCTATTCATTGAGGGAACCATGAATGCCAACATGTACTGTGACCTACTGAAGCAGAGCATGATCAGTATGCGGTATTCCAGCAGTATGCATAATAACGACCCCAAACACACCTCCAAGACGACCACAGCCTTGCTGAAGAAGCTGAGGGTGAAGGTGATGGACTGGCCAAGCATGTCTCCAGACCTAAACCCTATTGAGCAACTGTGGGGCATCCTCAAACGGAAGGTGGAGGAGCACAAGGTCTCTAACGTCTACCAGCTCCGTGATGTCGTCATGGAGGAGTGGAAGCGGACTCCAGTGGCAACCTATGAAGCTCTGGTGAACTCCATGCCCAAGAGGTTTAAGGCAGTGCTGGAAAATAATGGTGGCCACACAAAATATTGACACGTTGCGTCCAATTTGGACATTTTCACTTAGGGGTGTACTCGGTTTAGACATTAATGGCTGTGTGTTGAGTTATTTTGAGGAGACAGCAAATTTACACTGTTACACAAGCTGCACACTCACTACTTTACACTGTAGCAAAGTGTCATTTCTTCAGTGTTGTCACATGAAAAGATATCAAATATTTACAAAAATGTGAGGGGTGTACTCACTTTTGTGAGATATTGTATAATCTCCATCCATCCATCCATCTTTTCTACGGCTTATACTTTTCAGGGTCTCGGGGAACCTGGAGCCTATTCCAGGGAGCATGGGGCACAAGGCGGGGTACACTCTGGACAGGGTGCCAATCCATCACAGGGCACAATCACATACACACTCACACACCCATTCATACACTACGGACTCTTTGGACATGCCAGTCAGCCTACCGTGCATGTCTGTGGACTGGGGGAGGAAACCGGAGTACCCAGAGGAAACTCCCACAGCATGGGGAGAACATGCAAACTCTGCACACACATGTATGTATGTATGTATGTATATATATATACATATATATATATATGTATGTATATATGTGTATATATATAATATAAATATATATAAGTATATATGTGTATATATATATAAATATATTTATATATATATATGTATGTATGTATATTTAAAAAATAAATAAATAAATAAATATATATATATATATATATATATATATATATATATATATATATATATATATATATATATATTACAGTGGTGTGAAAAGTGTTTGCCCCCTTCCTCATTTCCTGTTCCTTTGCATGTTTGTCACACTTAAGTGTTTCGGAACATCAAACCAATTTAAACAATAGTCAAGGACAACACAAGTAAACACAAAACGCATTTTTGTAAATGAAGGTGTTTATTATTAAAGGTGAAAAAAATCCAAACCATCATGGCCCTGTGTGAAAAAGTGATTGCCCCCTTGTTAAAACATACTATAACTGTGTGTTGTCCACACCTGAGTTCAAATTTCCTCTAGCCACACCCAGGCCTGATTATTGCCACACCTGTTCACAATCAAGGCATCACTTAAATAGGAGCTGCTTGACACAGTAAGGTCCACCAGAAGATCCTTAAAAGCTACACATCATGCCGAGACCCAAAGAAATTCAGGAACAATTGAGAAAGAAAGTAATTGAGATCTACCAGTCTGGAAAGGGTTATAAAGCCATTTCCAAAGCTTTGGGAATCCAGCAAACCACAGTGAGAGCCATTATCCACAAATGGCGAAGACATGGAACAGTGGTGAACCTTCCCAGGAGTGGCCAGCCGCCCAAAATTACCCCAAGAGCGCAGCGACGACTCATCAAAGGGGTCACAAAAGACCCGACAACAACGTCAAAGAACTGCGGCCTCACTTGCCTCAGTTAAGGTCAGCGTTCATGCCTCCAAATCAGAAAAGACTGGGCAAAAATGGCCTGCATGGCAGAGTTCCAAGGAGAAAACCACTGCTGAGCAAAAAGAACATCAAAGCTCGTCTCAATTTCTCCACAACACATCTTGATGATGGCAGCAGGACAATGATCCTAAACACACCAGCAAGTCCACCACCGAATGGCTGAAGAAAAACAAAATGAAGACTTTGGAGTGGCCTAGCCAAAGTCCTGACCTGAATCCTATTGAGATGTTGTGGTATGACCTTAAAAAGGTGGACTTGCTGGTGTGTTTAGGATCATTGTCCTGCGGCAGAACCCAAGTTCGTTTCAGCTTGAGTACACGAACAGATGGTCGGGTATTCTCCTTCAGGATCTCTTGGTAGACAGCAGAATTCATAGTTCCTTTTATCACGGCAAGTCTTCCAGGTCCTGAAGCAGCAAAACAGCCCCAGACCATCACACTACCACCACCATATTTTACTGTTGGTATAATGTTCTTTTTATGAAATGCAGTGTTCCTTCTACGCCAGATATACTTGGACACACACCTTCCAAAGAGTTCCACTTTTGTCTCATCGGTCCACAGAATGTTGTCCCAAAAGTCTTGGGGATCATCAAGATGTGTTGTGGAGAAATTGAGACGAGCTTTGATGTTCTTTTTGCTCAGCAGTGGTTTTCTCCTTGGAACTCTGCCATGCGTACATTTTGCCCAGTTTTTTCTGATTTGGAGGCATGAACGCTGACCTTAACTGAGCAGTGCGTGCGCCCTGCAGTTCTTTGGGACGTTGTTGTCGGGTCTTTTGTGACCTCTTGGATGAGTCGTCGCTGCGCTCTTGGGGTAATTTTGGGCTGGCGCACTCCTGGGAAGGTTCACCACTGTTCCATGTCTTCGCCATTTGTGGATAATGGCTCTCACTGTGGTTCGCTGGATTCCCAAAGCTTTGGAAATGGCTTTATAACCCTTTCCAGACTGGTAGATCTCAATTACTTTCTTTCTCAATTGTTCCTGAATTTCTTTGGGTCTCGGCATGATGTGTAGCTTTTAAGGATCTTCTGGTGGACCTTACTGTGTCAAGCAGCTCCTATTTAAGTGATGCCTTGATTGTGAACAGGTGTGGCAATAATCAGGCCTGGGTGTGGCTAGAGAAATTGAACTCAGGTGTGGACAACCACAGTTATAGTATGTTTTAACAAGGGGGGCAATCACTTTTTCACACAGGGCCATGATGGTTTGGATTTTTTTTCACCTTTAATAATAAACACCTTCATTTACAAATTGCATTTTGTGTTTACTTGTGTTGTCCTTGACTATTGTTTAAATTGGTTTGATGTTCCGAAACACTTAAGTGTGACAAACATGCAAAGGAACAGGAAATGAGGAAGGGGGCAACACTTTTTCACACCACTGTATATATATATATATATATATATATATATATATATATATATATATATATATATATATATATATATATATATATACACACACACACACACACACACACACACACACATTAGCAGTCATATTTCGAGGTTGGTTATAGTTTACTGCCAACGCACACCTCACAAACTTCAATCAGAACAGCCAAGCTCATCAAACAGAAACTGACAGAAATAAACCAAACAATAAGTATGCAAACTTTGCATGCTGTAACATTAATATTTCCCTTCACTCGGATTAAAGGGCCTGCATACCATCTTGCCTGACATCAGTGCAAGACGTCACTAATGCTCTTGAGATGGAATGGACGGAAATTCCCACAGTCACATTCCAAAAAATTTTAAGAAAAATGTGACAAAAGAGTAGAGGCTGGTACAGCTGCAAAGACTGGCGGGGTTAGCCAAGTGCCATGGGTTTGAGAGCATGGCTCTCATGCATACTGTGCAAACATGATCCCCGCTGTAAGCCATGTCACATTGTAGGATCTCAGCTGTCATTAATGTCAGACTGTATGACAGTCAAGACACAAAAAAAAAAACAGATGCATGTAAGACGACTCGTACTTAGTTGGAGAAGCCACACAACAAGACTACCTCAATTTAATCGGAGAAAAAATTGTATCGCAATTTGATATTTGGAAAATATATATACAAATGAAAAAAACAAAACAAACACTTATATTTTAATAAATGTTATTATCAGTGTTATTAGCCTAATATCCATCCATCCATCCATCTTCTACCGCTTACTCCTTTTTCAGGGTCGCGGGGAAACCTGTAGCCTATCCCAGGGATCATCGGGCACAAGGCAGGGTCCACCCTGGACAGGCTGCCAGTCTATCGCACCGTTATTAGCCTAGTAGTGCATACTAAATAGTTCCTGTTAACCCTTCTTTCAGAGCCCAGGTTAATGGTGTTAATCAATTAAATTAATAATATGTTTGAAAAATGAGCAGTCTTATATTATAGTCCTTCAAAGTATCACAGAATGCTGATGTGGCCTTTGATGTGGCAATTTCACATCTCTGGATTACGTAAAGTAGTCTTGTTGTGCCAACAATGGATACCTTACTCGAAGCTAATGGATGTTATGAAGCACCATAGCATTCTATAAAAAAAAATAAAAATCTTTCATGTAGAAGTATCAGCCCCTTTGTCGAGTCTGGAATTTCCTTACCTCTGATGACCTGATTTTGTTTCCATCACTATCTTGCAGATTGATTGTGTTGGGACTGTGTATTCATATGTTATATGTCTAATACATATTGTATACTTTGTGCTGACAACATAAGGGATATAAAAGCTAGACTATGATCTTTACAGGAATTTATATGAGCTATTTTATTGTCCAGTGACTCTATAAAGTAGATGATACAACTGAGCGAGGATCAACAAATGAAACTCCAATGAACTGTTAAGAGCTGGGATACTAGTGTGTATAGAGTGCATGTGTGCTCAGAGTACATGCTCATATAGGAGAGGGCTGGAAGTTTCTGGCATGTGATGTAATAATGTTACCTGTAAAAAAGAAAAAAAACAATAATAATAATAAAAAATAAATAAATAAATAAAAGAATCCAACCCAAACCAATACATTAACATGATATATTTCCACCCACTTTGTTTTACAAGTGACTACTGTTTAGACTACAGACTACAAATATATATATATATTTTTAATCTTCCGCTGCCTGGAATGTTTCATCAAGGTAGCTGTATTTAACTCAGTATTTGTTATCTAAGTGTCTTGTTACCTACATGAGGTTTGTATGTAACATTTTGCTACAATGCACAAAACATATTACATTGTAGCAAAAGTATTATGAATACCTGCATTAAAAATGTTGTATGTACACTTGGAGTAGCAGGTAGTGTTGCTACCTTACAGCCGACCTCAACCCTACTGGAATGAACTGCAACCCTGACTACATCCCAGACCTTCTCTTCCAACATCAGTGCCTGACCTCACTCATGTTCTTATGTCTGAACGAACACAGATAGCGTCAGTGATCAGTGCTCACTATGTTCCCTTATTGGAAATGACATCATATTTCCTGAAGTCTCTCAGCTCGAGAAAGAAAATGGCGAACAAACTCTGCCAACTTTGTCTACAAATGTAAGCAGCTTATCCTTATTGTAGGTCTCAGATCATTATTACGTTAGGTATTTGTAAGTTTATTTGAAGTTCTATATATACAGGTTGTTGGAGTCTTAACAACTTTGAAGTGTTTAATGATTTTTCCACAAATATATAAATAAGTACCATTACAAAAACGCGTGTGATTAATCGAACACATTTATATGACAATATAATGTCAGAAATATACCGGTCCTGCCTGTTGTTGTGAAATACCAGTGGTGACATTTTACAATGTGAGTACGTAGTCATGGGTAATCATGAATGAATCATCAGTGTCCCAGTACCTACTGGATTTGATTCAGTGCCATGATAGAGTATGTATTGATCAGTATTCGTGGAGAGCATGAATACAATCCGGACGTATTGCACGACGTGGATTCTAACAGCTCTTCCACACCAGTCCCGTTACATCATGGTTTAGCGCAATATCCACAGTGTCCACTGATTCCATATGCAGAATCGCAGTAGGTCATCCACGTATTACTGGTCTACTGTTTATATGAATACTGAGAATTCGGACATACTACTCATTTCGTGTACTGCTTTTCACCTACTGTATAGTAGGGTAGGAGGGATATTCGGATGCAGCCAAAGTCTTCAGGAAGGTACATCTCCAGGAATAGGGTTGGTGACCACTGGTATACACAATAGAGCTCACTGAGTCACACCCAGTGTGTCTGTAAATGTTTTCTCCCCAAAGCTCAAAATATCTTTGTACATTGATTGACTTCACTAAACTGCCCCAGATGGGCTATTATAAAATGTGGTCTAGATTTCTGGGCGCATCAACATGGGTTCCTGGAATACACCCCCATAGTAGTGTTTCCCCGCTTGCTCTAAACACACCTCATTCAACTATTTAGCTCTTCCTGAGTTTGAAGTGGGGGTGATAAAGCAGGGAAACCAATCAATTGTTGTATACTATTGTATAATGTGCAGGACCGAGGGTTCTCCACGACCAGGGTTGGAAATCTTGTGAGTTAATTCATGATCTGGCATGAAGACAGGCGATGACGAGTAAACACATAATAATCGTTATATGTTTCATGTATAGTATCCATCCATCCATCTTCTATACCGCTTACTCCTTCTTCAGGGTCACGGGGAACCTGGAGCCTATCCTTGTGCATCAGGCACAAGGCGGGGTACACCCTGGACAGGGTGCCAATCCATCGCACGGCACAATCACACACCCACTCATACACTACGGACACTTTAGACACGCCAATCAGCCTACCATGCATGTCTTTGGACTGGGGGAGGAAACCGGAGAACCCGGAGGAAATCCCTGCAGCACCGGAGAACATGCAAACTCTGCAAACACAGTATATACATATATATATACACATTCCAGACATGCTGAGGTATGTGAACAAAATAATTTCACTGTGTTGTAATGTATATGTGACCAATAAAGTATCACTATATAAGAAAGAATGAAAGAAAGGAAGAAAGAAAGAAACAGAAAGTTGGGAAGCCTGCCCAAACGTTTTCCCCACCCATACATACTAGTAATCAGGTTAGCCAAATAGTGAGCCTCTTGAACGTGTGCTGCGAAGTGAAAGCTGTGATGTCGCTTTGGGGAGGGTTAAAGTGGTAAAGTGGTTAGGTGTCCAAGTCGGCTTTTACGCGGCTGTGCTCACTCCGGGAATGTGATGCATTGTTACCCGACAGTGCGCGCGCATGGACGGCATGAACAGGACGTCGGAGCCCTTTGATCTGTTGCTCGGATCGGATCTCAGACTTTGACATGATGAGAAAATGTGAAGCGGAATTGCATGGCCCTGGTAGACATCGCGCCGATGAGCTTGCTTCTCATCGTCTTCTTCGTTTTGGTCTCGGGATTTGGGAGTAAACCCAGAAAGCAGAAATCAAAGGTAGGGGCAAAACAAACAAACAAACAAACAAACGAACAAACACACCAGACAGCTGTCAGGATTTCTCCCGTATGCAAATTTTAATACTATCACTGTCACACTGCCTGGTTTTGGCACGGCTCTTAAACCTTCAATAAGTCACCATATATAATAATACATTACAGTTTAACATCATGCAATAGAAATGACTGTTGTTGTTTATTTTGCATATATATATATATATATATATATATATATATATATATATATATATATATATATATATATATATATATATATATATATATATATAGCCCAGCCTATATACACACACGCATACACACACACACACACACACACACACACACACACACACACACACATATATATATATATATATATATATATATATATATATATATATATATATATATATATATATATATATATATATATATATATATATATAGCGCCTAAATATATACAGTGTATATGTGTATATACAGTATATATAGGGGGGGGGGGGAAGTGACGCATGTTTTTAATCAGAGACACTTTCAGTTTCACATCTCAGAGCGGGACGAAATATAGGCGTGACCAGTTGGAGGGAAAAAAATAAAAATAAAGAATTGAAATAAATAAATGATTTGCTCCTTTGGTTGTCATGGTTACGTTAACAGCCAGCTCTACTGGTGACTTTGAGAAGGAGAAATAGTTCAGCATTCAGTAGAAATGTACAGGTGCAGGCAGATGCATGGATACTTTTGAACGACCTTATTATACTTGTTGTACACCTGATCACTGTATGTATTAATGTATAACTTTAAATCATTCATAATCCTGAATTTAGCCTTTTAAAATTCTATAAAGCTGCCCTTTGATGGTGTCCATTCTTAAAAGTGTGATAGAAATAACATTGAATTGCATACACAGATGGAAAGGCTTACAGATCTGATTTTTATTTTATTTATTTATTTTTTTTCTGAGTATCAGTTTACTGTCTTACTCGTATTCGAAAATGGCGTAGGGGTCTTAACCGCTCTCAGGGAAAAGGGTGCTACACTGTTTAATCTGCATCCAAAGTGGATAACGCTTTAATTAAGATCCAACCTACCTAGCTTACGTAATTGGACAGTAATAATCTTTTAAAGCTTGAAAGGTATGGCACATACACTTGTTAAGGAGGTTTGAACAAAAAGAATTCCATTTCATTTGGCAACACATTTATCCCTAAGAAAAACAGAGATGAGTGTGGATATGCAAATAATCAATTAACCACACACATGTCTACAGTTGTGTCCCAAATACAGTCTGATGTGCCAGATATACTGTGCACTTACACTATGCACTCTACCGTGCAGTGTATGAATTTAGAAGGGTAGTCTCGTCTGAAATGGTATACTAAATGCTGCAACTCGCCTACCTATACTATGCAGTAAACGTATGTATACTTTTTGCGAGGGAAAAGTAGGCTTCATACTTTTGAGTGTGCAGTAAAAGAGTATACAACTGCTAACATGGGACATTCTAGCACTTCATGTAACAAAAGAGAATGTTGTTGCCTAGTTACTAACGCTGTCAACATAAACAAACTCCTCCTTGCATCTCAGCTGTTCTTCATTCATTATTCCTCATATAGTGTTTACTCCGAGCCAAATTCCGAAAAAAAAAGGTTGGGGCAGTATGGAAAATGCAAAAGCATGCAAACAAAAAGAGTCATTTGTTCAGTTCAACCCGTGCTATAATGAAAACACATTATTTGAGGTTTTACTTTGTGCATTTAATTTATTTTTGAAAATATACACTCATTTCAAAATCTGCTGACTGCAACACACTCCAATAAAGTTGGGAAAGTCGACTGTTTACAACTGTGTAACATCAGCTTTTCTTTTAATACCACTTAAGTGTTTTGGCGTTGAGTGAAAACACCAATTGGTTTTGTTTATAAAGTGGAATTTTACCCCATTCATCCATTATGCATTTCATCAGCTGCACAACTGTACAGGGCCTTCGTTGCCTCATTTTGCGCTTCATAATGCACCACACATTCTCAACCGGAGACAGGCCAGGACTGCGGAAGGCCTTGCTAGCACTCGCACTCTCTGTTTGCACAACCATGCGCTTGTAATCCGGGCAGAATGTGGTTTGGCGTCGTCCTGCTCTGGATGGCAGCGTATGTTGCTCCAAAATGTGCACATATCTTTCTGCATTAACGATGACCACACAGATGTGCTAGTTAGCTATGCCATGGGCACTGATGCACCCACATACCACGACAGACGCTGGCTTTTGGACCTGACGTTGATAACAGCTTGGATGATCCTTTTCACGTTTGGCCTGGGCAGCACGACGGCTATTTGATATGTTGACGCGTTGGACCACAAAACAAGATTCCACTCTGCTACTGTGCATCTCAGATGAGACCGAGCCCAGAGAATCTGTGGCGCTTCTGGACAGTGTTGACGTATGACTTCTGCTTTGCATAGTAAAACCTTAACTTGCATCTGTAGATAGAGCGCCGAATGTTGTCGTCTGACTTTACGCACCGAGATTTGACTGGATTCCTTGAGTCTTTTAATTATATTATGCACTGTAGAATTGGAAATGCCCCAAATAATACAGATTTGTCTTTGGGGAATGTTGCTCTCAAAGTGTTGGATTATTCACCGACTCATCTGCTGGCAGATTGGCGAGACTCGTCCCATCCTTTCTCTTGAAGAACTAAACCTTTTTTTGGAGGTTGTCACATCGCTATTAGTCCTAAATCGCCCCTGTCACAACTTTTTTGGAACATGGTGCATGCATCAATTTCCAAATAAACTTTTATCTTCAAAAAAACTATGCAGTTGATTAGGTACAACATCAATTTA
This sequence comes from Ameiurus melas, assembly GCA_012411365.1. Taxonomy (NCBI): domain Eukaryota; kingdom Metazoa; phylum Chordata; class Actinopteri; order Siluriformes; family Ictaluridae; genus Ameiurus; species Ameiurus melas. The sequence goes on from CM022755.1 coordinate 32,432,580, forward strand.
CCTTGTCTTTATTTACATTTTTTTGTTTAAAAACAAGTCAAAGTACATTTACAAATCACTCCTCTTTGTTTTTATTAGCATTTTCCATACTGTCCCAACTTTTTCAGAATTAGAGTTGTATATAATTTCACCTTCTTCATTCATTATTCCTCACATAATGTATACTGTACTATTATACTGTACACTGTACATAATGTGTACTGTACACTATATGAAATAGTGTCCACGGGTCCACACTTCGAAAATCTGTTGGAAATAGTAGAATATCCGGGAACCTTTGAGATACTCATTTCAAAATACTACCATTTGGGACCCACTCTAATCTCGGACACTGTTTAGGACAGATATTAGGTGAATTGGCATAAAGTTTTTTTTTACTAACCTCTAAGCATAAGCTGTTTCCGAGTCAATGGGAAATGACGTTAAATGCATGTAATGCAATACAAAAAAGAATACCCAGAATCAACCAAATTCATTTCTTCATTTTACTGTTCAGGTCAATTTGAACTTTTATGTCCAACGCGACCGATTCTGAGCAAATTTGAACCAGCATCAGCGTCTGCTAGTCCCACCCTCTTCTGCTGCGTAACCAATGCGGTGACCTTTGAGTGCATGAAGGCTGTTTCTCAGTTCTTGAAATGCAAAGAACGTACTTGTATTCTTGTGAAGACCGGTCTTGCCAAGCTAACTCGGACAAATGAACTCGAAGGGACAGGAGGACATAGGACGCATCTTTGCGAAAATCAAGATGTGACCGTCTCAGCACGTTTCTAGTAGTGGGACAGGACCACCGGACGGACAACAAATTCAGCATTGCAGCATTCATAAAATAACAAAAATCACTTTTTTCTTTAAAGGCGTTTGCGTGTGTAAATGCATGTTGTAAGCTCACTGTTTGCGACCTCACCTCCCTAATTTCCCCATCCGGGGATTAATAAAGTATTGTCTTATCTTTTTTTATCTTAGCCAAAAACTAAGCCGACGAGTTTATCGTTCCCTCAGGATGGAAGCTAGCGTAGTTTAATTCAAATACTTCTGAGGGATACAGTAAATTCGACTTTTCAACATATATATTTCTCAATCGAAATCATCTCAAAATCGTTCTTCTTAGATGCATATTTAGATTATCGTCATTAAAAAGGCAGTTATGGGCCAGGCTTCCGTCATCCACCATTCTTTTGCCGCAATGATTTCTGGGATTTCAAGCAGGTTTGGTGCGCTCAGGTCTGCATCCCATGATTCCAATATCAAGAACACATCCGGGTAATTTCATTTGTTTTCAACACGTGCATTCTTGAATATAGGTATGATAATGTACAGTTGTAATGAAGATGCACTATTTAGGAAAGACAAACTTCAGTAAAAAAAAAAATAAAATAAATATATATATATATATATATATATATATATATATATATATATATATATATATATATATATATATATATATATATATATATATATATATATATATATATATATATTTTTTTTTTTCTTCAGTAAAATACTATTTAATCGATTATCTTGTTAGTACATAACAGAATAATGACCTCCAGGAGCAGAGGTCAGAGATGGACATAAAAGATGGTAAGTGGCAGTGGTCCAAAGATCAGTAAAGCATCCACTGTGTAAATCCTCTGAATTGTGTAAATGATATGTAAGCAGTCATGGTCCTTAATGATGTGCAATATTTTTTGGTTCTCACAGTCCTTTACTACAACTAAAAGAGGAGAAAGAGGCAGACAGAATTACATTTACATTTATTCATTTAGCAGACGCTTTTATCCAAAGTGACTTACAAATAAGCAAAGCGATATATCAAGCAGGGAACAATACAAGTAGTGCTACTATACAAGATCCATTAATTGAATACCAGAGGAAGCAAAGTGTACAGAGTAGAGGTGTAAGTGCGTTGTGTGTGGGGTTTTTTTTTTTTCCCCTAGGAGTTGATTAGTTGTTCACGGAAGAGGTGGGAATTAATAATAAATACTGTGTAATTTATTAAGTCTGTCATTATACACTGTACTCTATGGCCAAACATCTGTGGACACTTGACCATCACACCCATAACGTGGTTCTTCCCCCAAACTGTTTAAACGAAGTTAAAGCCACACAGTTGAATAGAATGTCTTTGTATTCTGCAGCATTACAATTTCCCTTCACTGTAATCAAGCGGCCGAAACATGATCCAGCATGACAGTGTTGCTGTACACAAAGTGAGCACCTTGATGACATGGTTTGCCATGGTTAGAGTGTAAGAATTTGCATAGTCTTCACAGAGCTCTGACCTCATCCCTACTGAATTTCCCACACAGGATCAATAAAGGTAGATCTTATCTTAACACTTGTGGGATGAACTGGAACACTGATTGCGCTTCAGACCACATTACCTCTTCACCCAACATCAGTGCCTGACTTCAGTAATGTTTTTTTATGGTTGAATGGATAACCCACACTCCAAAATCTAGTGAAAAGCTTTTCCAGAAGAGGTAGTGTGGGTGTTGTATATTATGACAAAGTTCCTTGGCGTCGTGCTGGTTGAGGGCCCGGATGGGGGAAGCAGCTCCTCCTTATTCTCTTTGTGTTAGAATGCATGGAGCGGAAGTGCTTCTCTGACCCCAATAGAGATAAAAATAAGATGGGTGAGATCGTTCACAAACCTTTCACAATAGTTTTTTCTTCATTTGCTTCAGGACTAGCCTCTCAAAGCACTTCATGATGAACAGTGTGAACATTTTGGACACCTTGCTACTGGGATAATGATCTTGGTCTAGAAAGATTGTAGGGACCCCTGCCTGACTCAAATACTTAAAGCATCTTTGAGAACAAAAACAAAACAAAACACTGATTAGCACATTCGCTGAATGAAGTGTCATGTCCAACATCCTTGCCAACCCTCGTCAGGGTTCCAGAATATCCAGAACACAAGGCAGGAAAACACGTCTATTGAATGTCTAGTGCAGGAAAAAGTCTTTTATATAAAATCTTCAGACAGAAACTGATCCAAACTCTTTCTAAAAAACAGAGGTGGCTTGGTAGTTAAGGCTCTGGATTACTGATCGGAAGGTCAGGCATTCAAGCTCCATCCCCAGTACTGCCAACCTGCCACTGTTGGCCCTTGCGCAAGGCCCTTAACCTTCTCTGCTCCAGGGACGCTGTATCATGGCTGACCCTGCACTCTGACCCCAACCTCCTGACATCCTGGGGTATACGAAGAAAAGAATTTCACTGTGCTGTAATGTATACGTGCTTACTGAGGACTCATTACATTACATTAGGTTCTTCTATATGATTAAACTCTCACATCTGGCATGAGAGAGTTTCTCCAAGGTCAAATTGGCTGCAAACCTGGATTTCTGCATGACACACAGCTATGTGATCACATTATCAGAATCAGAATCAGAATCAGCTTTATTAGCCAGATATGCCTGAGTGTAGAAGAAATTGGTTGAAGTTTAACGTGTTCCTACAGTACACGCTTACACATACAAACAGTACACTTACATAGCCGGATAAACAAGACATAGATTAAAACAATGACAGTTATCCCATGAGAGTTGAAAGTGTAAACATTGCACATAATCTAAATGACCGCTCACACAGAACTCTTATCACATTGCCACAAGAAAGAGTGTGTCATGTTCTTTGTAACTGCCAGAAAAACTATAATAATAATATAATAATAATAATTATTATTATTATTATTATTATTATTATTATTATTATGATAATAATAATAATAATACTAATAAAAATACCTTAGATTTACAGTGCCTTGCGAAAGTATTCGGCCCCCTTGAACTTTTCAACCTTTTGCCACATTTTAGGCTTCAAACATAAAGATATAAAATTTTAATTTTTTGTGAAGAATCACCAACAAGTGTGACACAATTGTGAAGTGGAACGAAATCTATTGGATATTTTAAACTTTTTTAACTAATAAAAAAATGAAAAATTATGTGCAAAATTATTCGGCCCCCTTGCGTTAATACTTTGTAGAGCCACCTTTTGCTGCGATTACAGCTGCAAGTCGCTTGGGGTATGTCTCTATCAGTTTTGCACATCGAGAGACTGAAATTCTTGCCCATTCTTCCTTGCAAAACAGCTCGAGCTCAGTGAGGTTGGATGGAGAGCGTTTGTGAACAGCAGTTTTCAGCTTTTTCCACAGATTCTCGATTGGATTCAGGTCTGGACTTTGACTTGGCCATTCTAACACCTGGATATGTTTATTTGTGAACCATTCCTTTGTAGATTTTGCTGTATGTTTGGGATCATTGTCTTGTTGGAAGATAAATCTCCGTCCCAGTTTCAGGTCTTTTGCAGACTCCAACAGGTTTTCATCCAGAATGGTTCTGTATTTGGCTGCATCCATCTTCCCCTCAATTTTAACCATCTTCCCTGTCCCTGCTGAAGAAAAGCAGGCCCAAACCATGATGCTGCCACCACCATGTTTGACAGTGGGGATGGTGTGTTGCTTTTACACCAAACATATCGTTTTGCATTGTGGGCAAAAAGTTCGATTTTGGTTCATCTGACCAGAGCACCTTCTTCCACATGTGTGGTGTGTCTCCCAGGTGGCTTGTGGCAAACTTTAGACGAGAATTTTTATGGATATCTTTGAGAAATGGCTTTCTTCTTGCCACTCTTCCATAAAGGCCAGATTTGTGCAGTGTACGACTGATTGTTGTCCTATGGACAGACTCTCCCACCTCAGCTGTAGTTCTCTGCAGTTCATCCAGAGTGATCATGGGCCTCTTGGCTGCATCTCTGATCAGTGGTCTGATACTCCTTCCATTTCAAAATGATCGCTTGCACAGTGCTCCTTGGGATGTTTAAAGCTTGGGAAATCTTTTTGTATCCAAATCCGGCTTTAAACTTCTCCACAACAGTATTACGGACCTGCCTGGTGTGTTCCTTGGTCTTCATGATGCTCTCTGCGCTTTCAACAGAACCCTGAGACTATCACAGAGCAGGTGCATTTATACAGAGACTTGATTACACACAGGTGGATTCTATTTATCACCATCAGTCATTTAGGACAACATTGGATCATTCAGAGATCCTCGCTGAACTTCTGGAGTGAGTTTGCTGCACTGAAAGTAAAGGAGCCAAATAATTTTGCACGCACCACTTTTCAGTTTTTTATTTGCTAAAAAAGTTTAAAATATCCAATAGATTTCGTTCCACTTCACAATTGTGTCCCACTTGTTGGTGATTCTTCACAAAAAATTAAAATTTTATATCTTTATGTTTGAAGCCTGAAATGTGGCAAAAGGTTGAAAAGTTCAAGGGGGCCGAATACTTTCGCAAGGCACTGTATATAGTGCTTTTCTAACAGGCTATGTGTGTGGTGCTATTCTTATGCTTTTCTGTGCCCTTTTCCTGTTAAGGGAAATGTATAAGGTCTGGAGAGAGGGCTGATTGGTCCCAGCTGACTTAACTATGCTTTGAAGTCTCTGCTTGTCCAGTTGGTAGCCCTGCAAAATTGGCACAGCAGCTCCTTGGGCAGATTGTGCTTTCTTAGTTCCTCAGGGGAGAAAGTATATTCCTGTGCTGTGCCTTCTTGGTGATGGCAGCAATGTTGCTCTCCCACTTCAAGTCCTTGCAGATATTATATGATTGATTTACTTACAGAAAACTACAATCATTATATCGTGGCATAAGTGTATATAAAGTGAAACTACCAACTGGTTAGATTGATCAGCCTGCGAGATTGGGTTCCTTGAGTTACTTTCGTTTTTCCTTTAATTGGCTCAGTAAGACACAATGTCAGTGATGACATTAAATGTTCCATTTGAAAAGACTTGCGAAGCATCTATCATTTGTTGACTGTATATATAGTGTTGGAATCTTTTCTGTGAGAAGCGGTTAATAGAGGCGACAGAACACGCTCAGAAACAATAACTGACTAATCACCCAAGGCTTTGTTTTGCTTGTCCCCAGCACTTTGCAGAACAAATGTATGCCTCTACAAATGATCCATAATGCAGGTGCATGCAAAATATACCCACATTAAAACATATATACATTCCCTCCACTGGCTTCCTGTAGCTACCCACATCAGAAAACACTGACTCTTGCTTATCTAGGTCAAACATTAATTACTGTTTGTTTAGGAAAATATGCAACCCACTGTGCACAATACTCCCTCTGAACTACTAGCAGGAACAGCCTTCCCTCCCACCATCATGCACCTGGGTGGTGGATTTAACTTCCCCTGGCTATCTGAAAATCTGAGATATTTTATGTCTTCAAAACAAACACCTCTTCATCAAACATTTAAATCAGCACCAGACCTTCACCGAAATTCCATGATCTCCTCCCATATCGACTCCTCAGTAACTCATCTCATATCGACTCCTCTCTAACTCATCTTATATCAACTCCTCTCATATCAACTCCTCTCATATCAACTCCTCTCAAATCAACTCCTCTCTAACTCCTCTCATATTGACTCCTCACTAACTCATCTTATATCAACACCTCTCATATCAACACCTCTCATATCAACTCCTCTCAAATCAACTCCTCTCTAACTCCTCTCATATTGACTCCTCACTAACTCATCTTATATCAACACCTCTCATATCAACACCTCTCATATCAACTCCTCTCAAATCAACTCCTCTCTAACTCCTCTCATATTGACTCCTCACTAACTCATCTTATATCAACACCTCTCATATCAACACCTCTCATATCAACTCCTCTCAAATCAACTCCTCTCTAACTCCTCTCATATCGACTCCTCACTAACTCATCTTATATCAACACCTCTCATATCAACTCCTCTCATATCAAGTCCTCTCATATCAACTCCTCTCTAACTCCTCTCATATCGACTCCTCTCTAACTCATCTTATATCAACACCTCTCATATCAACTCCTCTCATATCAACTCCTCTCATATCAACTCCTCTCATATCAACTCCTCTCATATCAACTCCTCTCTAACTCCACTCATATCGACTCCTCTCTAACTCATCTTATATCAACACCTCTCATATCAACACCTCTCATATCAACTCCTCTCATATCAACTCCTCTCATATCAACTCCTCTGTAACTCCTCTCACATCAACTCCTCTCTAACTCATCTCATATCGACTCCTCTCTAACTCATCTTATATCAACACCTCTCATATCAACTTCTCTCATATCAACTCCTCTCTAACTCATCTCATATCGACTTCTCTCATATCGACTCCTCTCATATCAACTCCTCTCTAACTCATCTCATATCGACTCCTCTCTAACTCATCTTATATCAACACCTCTCATATCAACTCCTCTCTAACTCATCTCATATCGACTTCTCTCATATCAACTCCTCTCATATCAACTCCTCTCTAACTCATCTTATATCGACTTCTCTCTAACTCATCTTATATCGACTTCTCTCATATCAACTCCTCTCTAACTCATCTCATATCGACTTCTCTCATATCAACTCCTCTTATATCAACTCCTCTCTAACTCATCACATATCGACTTCTCTCATATCGACTTCTCTCATATCGACTTCTCTCATATCTTCTCCTTTCTAACTCCTCTCATATCAACTCCTCTTATATCGACTCCTCTCTATCTCATATCAATGCCTCTCATATCGACTCCTCTCTAACTCTTCTCATATCGACTCCTCTCTAACTCCTCCCCATAGACTTCTCTCTAACTCCTCTCTAACTCCTCCCATGTCAACTCTTCTCATATCAACTCCTCTCTAATTCCTCCCATATTGACTCCTCTTTAACTCCTCCCATATCGACTCCTCTCTAACTCCTCCCATAGACTCCTCTCTAACTGCTCCCATATCGACTCCTCTCTATCCCCTCTTATATCGACTCCTCTCATATCAACTCCTCTCTAACTCCTCTCATATCAACTCCTCTCTAACTCCTCCCATATCAACTCCTCTCTAACTCCTCCCATATCGACTCCTCTCTAACTCCTCCCATTTCGACTCCTCTCTAACTCCTCCCATATCGACTCCTCTCGAACGCCTACCATATCGACTCCTCTCTAACGCCTCCCATATCAACTCCTCTCTAACTCCTCCCATATCGACTCCTCTCTAACTCCTCCCATATCGACTCCTCTCTAACTCCTCCTATATCGACTCCTCTCTAACTCCTCCCATATCGACTCCTCTCTATATCATCTGACAGAGTTCAGTATATGTACAATATCTTCCAGATACTAAAGGGTGTATATACCTCTTAAAGGTGCCATCTTTTTAGTTTTTTTTTCTTTTCTTTTTTTTTTTTAACATTAAAAAACGCTGCATACAGCTATCCAGCCTAGCAAAGAGTTAAGATGTATAATTTTCTTGGTTAATTGTTATATTACTTGTTAAATGCATGTTAATCAGCCATACATGAAGTTAGCTTAACTTAGTGATGATTAGGTAAATTGTTAATTGGAAATGGTGTGGCTGCGAAATATTTAGCTAGTTAGCTCACACCACCCTGCTGAAAAAACAAACAAACATAGAAACCCTCATAAAACTGAAATGGTTTTAATGGGAACTGTATTGGTTTTTAATGGGAACTCTAATAGTCCCTGTGTGTCTGTAGGATCCAGTAATGGTAATGGTAAGGACAAATTATCATAATGTTCACAATAATCTTAGCTGATGGTTTGTAATGGTATTTGTAGCACAAACCGTTAGAAGATTTGTGATAGTTTCTGCTATTTGTTTTCAGCAGGGCATTTACCAGCCGGTTTACCAAGCTGGTCAAACTGGTTATTTTCTAGTTATTTAACAAGTTACATAATATTATTGTTAATATTATTGTTATGCTATTTTTCTTAAAAGTAACTTTGTAGCATGTACAATTAGTGTGGCAGTGAAATGTAGAATTAGGAGTGGAAATGAAAGTGTTTCCTCTACCACTGCATTCCAACTGGCAAAGATGGTCTTCCAGTTTGATATTTTTCAGCAGGTAGCCACGATGTAGTAAACTGCTAACTTGAAAAGCTTTGACATGGCTACTAAACATTCTTAGTAAGCTCACACCACATAAAGTAAGTTATTCATAATAATTGTATGCAGTTTCTAGATTAGTAATTAGCACACTGACAATATTCATATCATTAGTTAACACCTCTAACGTTGAAGAACATTCGCTACTGCGGTATGTATTACCATGAATGGAGGAGATTAATTAAAGATGAAAATGGAACTCCGTTGACGCATTTGTTTATTTTACTGGCATGGTCTGGCTCAACGTAGAGTGAAGTGTCATCATTACAAGGTTCTTCTCACTGATCACCTTTATGGTATGATGAAACATTTCTATCTTGATGGGCGCGGTCTCTTCCAGGATAACGCCGACCCTATCCACAGGGCATGAGGGCTCACTGAATGGTTTGATGAGTACTAAAATGGTGTAAATCATATGTCTTAACAGTCACCAGATCTTAAAAATCTTTTGATCTTAAAAATTGAACTTTAAAGTTATGTGTAAGTGCTCTGGACCAAAACACGAACTGGGGGGAAATATTGTGGAAGATCAGTGTTCCTCGCAACAGTACAGTTCCAGAGACTTTGTAACCTAGAATCTGTGTTGAAGTTCTTCTGGTGCCTTTTAGTGGCACCTTACTATGACATTTTTTATCACCCATCTGTCACCTGTATATTCTATAGACATTCATGTTAGTGAGTTCCTAATAATAATAATAATAATAATAATAATAAGACTGCATTTGAGTTGATCAGTGTCTACAAAATTAATGTACGTGCACTTCTCAGAATCTTTGTTGTTTCTTTAAAAAATGCTTTTCTCCCTTGCAGAGAACCTTGAGGTGTATCTGTGTTGTTTGGGGTGTTGGCAGTAATCTGGAGTACCACATAAACCTCGAGGGCTGGAATTCTTTCTTAATACTGAGGTATATCACTCTTAAACAAAGTACAGACCTGTTGATGAGAGAGTAGCTGGCAACAGATATGCAGCTAAGAACATTTCATTTATGTTTCAGTCCTTTTCAGTTGGCATCCCTTATATTTGAATAGCTTCGGTTGAGAAATGTAACCACATCCTTTTTTTTTTATAAAACTGCTTGAGGATGGAGGATAGAACATTTCCTGTTTAGGGCAAAAAGTCAAACAAAGCACATTCTGTATCGAACATGAAGACAGTCAGCAAATCAGCTTAACATGTTGTTCATGTAAAAATGATTCAGTGGGACCATACTAATAGGACTTTTTTCACACATTTATATTAACATGTAACAAGATCAAATAGAAATGGTTAGAATTTGGTGCATAAGGAAGATATACAAGATCACCTTAAGGGCTTTTATGTTTTTATTCTCATTGATTCACCTTCATACACTGATCAACCATAACATGAAAACCATATTCCTAAAACTCTACAAGTCCCCTTTGTGCTTGTTTGTAAAGCAAATCCCCCAGATGCTTGGTCGGATTGAGAACTTGGGGATTTTCTGACATGGGAAGTCAACAACTTGAACTCTTTGTCATGTTCCTCAAATCATTCCTGAACAAATTTTGCAGTGTGGCAATGCGCATTATTCTTGTGAAAGAAGCCACTGCTATTAGGGAATACCATTGCCATGAAGATGTGTACATGATCTGTGAGACTGTTTAGGTAGCAGGTGACTCATACCGGAAACACCCCATAAGACCTGCCTTTTTGGAGACACTCTGACCCAGTTGTCTAGCCATCACAATTTGGCCCTTTTCAAAGTCTCTCAGATCCTTACGCACACACCGACTTCAAGAACTGAGTGGTCACTTGCTCCCTAATAAATATATCCAACCCCTTGACAACGATATCAACGTTATGCACTTCACCTCTCAGTGTTTTCAATGTTATGGCCGATCGGTGTATTTTCACAGGTTATATTCGGCTCACAAAACAGATTTCCTGTTTCAGAAAGTGGTGAAATATTAACTGACACCATTGACTGCCTTTTTACACAAACCCCAGGCAGGGAAAGTGGTTTTGTGTGTCTTTACTGTTCCCCCAAAACATAACCGTATTCAAGGTTGATCATTTCAAATATGACTTCCAGTCTCAGCTGATAATAATAATAATAATAATAATAATAATAATAATAATAATAATAATAATAATAATAATAATAATAATAATAATAATAACAGTATCCATTGATATGACCCATGAACAGCAAACACTACATCAATTGCTAAAAGCTCTGCCTGTAGTGTGTTTATCATCCTCGCACCCTGAGTAGATATCAGACAAACTCCAGACAAACTCCCAGCCGTCCTGATTTACGCAATGTTTGGATGTGTAAAAAGTCCAAACTTAGTAACTGCTGGAAGACAGTGAATAAAAAGTGCAAGCTGATTTACTATCAGGTCTACAGATGGAAAAAAATAAAAATAAACCCCACATTACTGGATTAAGATTTCTCAAAATTACGGGTTTCAAATGAGGTATTCTGTGCCTGCTCACCTGCTCAAAACTATACTTATTACTATGTCTTATTACTCATGCCTACAGTGTTCTGCATTGTTTTGCATTCATATCATATTTCGAACAGCCTTCAACTCGTCTTACTGCGTTGTGTAATCGATGTTCAGTACACTATCCGGGAGACACATTAGGATCTTAATGAGAACGCCTAGCACAACACACAGCATTAACCTTATTTATTTAGAAGATTATTTCCTCTCCATATTTTGCACATCAATTACACCTTGCAGTAATTCGATGTAAATCACCCACTAACTACACACACACACACACACACACACACACACACAAATTAGCCTCCTTAATTGGGATTTTAGTTCATCAGACCCTGAGGGATTTGCACATGCTGTATAATGTAGATTAAAATATTTGAATACAAAAAAGTTTTTTATTTAGATTTTTACTCAAGGGATTTAAATGTGTAGTTTTAATAAATACTATTTTTCATCCCTGTATAGCTGTCTGAGTGTATTTACGACTCATGTGAATGCTCACAGTCACCAGAGTCTAGTAGAGCTGCAACACGTGCTCAACGATATGGCTCCCTTGTTTAACGTAAGCCATATTTACACTCACGTAACATGTTATATGGTGTGCTTTACGACTACTCCTTGCTTGTCTCTTTCTCTCAACATTTACCTGCTGAAAAATAGCCAGGGATTTAATGGTCGCAAAACACATTTTGTTTTTAGGCATCGAAAGCGTCCTTCTACGCACCTTTGCCGGATATAAAAAAAGTAAGTTCATTTTGCTTAGATGATCAAATAAATCAAACTGAATGCTCAAAAAGCAGTGGATTTAACTTCATAAGCCTGTTAATGATTTCAAATTGTACAGATAACAATATCTAATATCTAATACCTCCACATGATTAAGCATATGTGCAGAGGAGTACGTAAACGCCGTTCGCAGTTACTTGGTGTTCATGGAGTTTCATCTTGTCTATAGGAATGCACTAGAAATGTACTGCTCTGCTACCTACTGGAGTGCAGTGTTATACTGCATGAGGAAAACGACACATTGAATAACTTACATGTTATTGAACAACTTACAAATGAGTACTCCGACTCCGAAGTAAGTCTACTGTAATGCTTTTCCCCCTAATCGTGTTTTAAAACTTTTTAAACATGTTTCACCCCTGCAAATAGTACGGTCATTGTTCAAGTGATTAAATGCAGAAGAACACTTAATCCACAAGAACATGGATGCCAAGTTTCAGTTACTGTAGCTAAGGATGTAGGCAGATTACATGAATCTATGAAATTCTTTTGTAATAACACCTGTACACCAGCACATATAGAGCATGCAAATATCCAATCGGCCAATCATGGAAGCATGTAAAGCATAAGATCACACAGATACAGTGATCTCAGTGAACTTTGACATGGTGGCATGGGTGTCGTTGGTGCCAGATGGCCTGATTTGAGCGTTTTCAGAAATTCCTCTGGGGTTTTCACACAAAACAGTCTCTAGAGTTTATGCAGAAAAACCCAAAAAACAACCCAACCAAACGAACAAAAAAACATCCAGTGAGCAGCAGTTCTGCACGCAGATGTACTTTGTTTATGGGAGAGATCAGAGGAGAATGGCCAGTAGGGCTAGATCTGACAGGAAGTTTACAGTCACTCAATTAAGCACTATACAGTTGTGGTGAAATTAAAATCATCTGAGAATGCTTTGAGTCACAAGACAGATGGGCTACAACGTCAGAACAAGAAAAGGAATCCGAGGCTACAGTGTGCACTGGATGACCGAAACTGGACACCAGGGCTTCTGACAGCAACACCCATGGTCAAAGTCACTGATGTCACAGTTTTCCACTATTCTGATGTTTGATGTGAACATTACTCTTGACCTGTACCTGTATGATTGTGCTGCTGCCACATTATTGGCCTAGTGGGTAATTGCATAAATGACCAGGTGTGTGTGTGTATATATATATATATATATATATATATATATATATATATATATATATATATATATATATATATATATATATATATATATATATATATATATATATATGTATATATTTTACTTCACAAAAACTTACTTCACAAATTTTTTACTTCACAAAAACTGGGGTGTGTGTGAATATATATATATATATATATATATATATATATATATATATATATATATATATATATATTGTTTTTATTTATTTAAATGTACAATTTATACATTATTTTGTATATTCATTGCTTTTAGATTTTAGATAATTTTATATATTTAATCTAAAAATCTAAAAACAATGATCACTAATAAATCTAAATAGTAAATTAAAATAAACCTATATTTATATAATATAAACTTATATATATATATATATATATATTCACACACACCCCAGTTTTTGTGAAGTAAAAAAATTTAAACTAAGATAAATCATGTCAGAACATTTTCCACCCTCTATATGAAATTGCAATTATGCAAATATAAAAATTAAGTGAGAAACTATCAGAAACATAAAAAACAAAATAAAAAAAGTACAGTAACCTGGTTGCATAAGTAGGCACATCCCTAAACGAATACCTTTTTGATTTTATTACACCACTCAGTCTTTTTGGGGTAAGAGTCTATCAGCGTGGCACATCTTGACATGGCAATATTTTCTCACTCTTTCTTGCAAAAACATTCTAACATCGATCTTCTTCTGTTTAAGCCGTTCCTTTGTTGATTAGGATGTATGCTTGGGGTCGTTGTCATGCTGAAAGTTGAAATTCCTTTTCATCTTCAGCTTATTAACAGACATCTGAAGGTTTTGCACTAAAATCGACTGGTATTTGTAGCTATTCATGATTTTCTCCAGTTTGATAAAATCCACAGTTCTAGCTGAAGAAAAGCATGATGCTGCCACCACGATGCTTCATCATGAGTATAGTGTTTTTTTAGTGAGGTGCTTTTTTTCACCAAATATACCTTTTGGAATTGGTCTCATCAGACCATACCACATTTTGGCAGCTGGTTTGGGGTAATTTAGTTGAGCTTGGATGTTTGGTGTAAGAAAGGGCTTCTCTCTAGACACCCTACCCCATAGCCAAGACATGTTAAGACAATGAGAGATTGTTGTCACATGTAGAGAGTAATCAGTACTTGTCAGATATACCTGCAGCTCCTTTAATATTGCTGTAGGTCTCCTGGCGGCCTCCCTGGTAAGTTTTTGTCTTGTCCTTTTATAAATTTTGGAGGGACGTCCTGTTCTTGGTAATCTCACTGTGGTGCTCCATTTTCTCTATTTGTTGATGTTCCATGGTACACACATCATTTTTTGGAAATCTTTTCTACTCCTCTCCGGATCAATACCTTTTGACACTGAAACCCTGTACGGGCTTTGAAAGCTCTTTGAGGACCAATGGCTTCATCAGTCAGATGAAACCACGAAGATGTGAAGAATATCCTACAGAATCAGCTGATCTTTATTTGGGGTTAATCCGAATAAGTTCATTGATAACAGCTGTATGATAATTACTTTTGTACAGGAGATAGAATGTGATTGGTTCATTCTGAACACAGCCATATCCCCAGTTATAAAAGGGTGTGTACACTTTATGCAACCAAGTTATGGCATATATATGCCCCCTAAAATGTTTGATTGTTTTACACTTAAATTTCAAATGTTATAATTTCACATTGAGGGTGGACGAATTTCTGACATGATTTACCTTCATTTCATTTTCACATCACAAAACCTGCCATTTTAACAGGGGGTTGTGGATGTTGTATATCCAATAAGCATAGGGACTTTACAAAGCAGTGCAAAACTTGTTGACTTTTCACATTTTTCACCAAACCTTTTCATTTTCCCACAGTTTAACACAACTTAATTCAAACCATGAAAATTAGTGTCGATTTCTCATCATACTCTAAACACATTGATTCTGTATTCTAAAACGAAAAACTTGTGATTCAATGCTCTTTTACTGTTTTCGTTTTTAACCAACATGAAGTTTTCTTCCACATTTTCTAGAACTGCAGTATGTGTTTAGCATGTGAAGCTCACCCACTTGCCGACTCCACAACGTTCTCTCAAAGGATGCAGAGATTTGTTCAGAAACTGTTATCTATAGATAGAGAAAAAGGTTGGAATACATGTGAATAGCACACTAAACATACTCCACAGTCATGATGTAAGTAAGCTGTCTTTTTTTTTTTTTTTTTTTTTTTGCATGTAGTCAAATAGACTGAAACTGTATTAATGCTACTAACTTTATTGCTATGTTAATATTTATTATTGCACAGAGACCTACATTATACAAAGCTGTTCTAATGCTCAGGACAAATGTGCTAATTTGATCTATTTGTCTTTGTTTTAGAAATATTTTACATATATATATATATATTTTTTTTTATACAACTTGGGTTTCTTTTCTTTCATTCAATCTGATGTAGCAAATATAAATAGCTGTGATAAAATGTTTGAATACCTAAAAATAAGTTAAGTGAGGGGATAAGAACATTCCTGTCAGCAGTGTTTATTCTAGCCATAGCTAGGCTTAATCTGTGTTAAGGGGAAAATTTTTTTCTTGTCTTGGCTGTATAATAGATGATTTATGAATGTTAAAAGCTGTGCTGGATGCCATGTTTTGCCACTAATTTAGGATGCCACAATTAATCCTTATGTTGGAGGTGGATGAGCCTTAAATCAGAAAAGGCTGCAGGGGTGGGATGGGGCGGCCAGGATTTCTAGTTATTTGTCTATTTGCACATATCCTTTGCTAATGTATTTCTCAGATAAAATGTCATCTGAAGTTTTAAAGGGAAACCAATCCAAGCTCTTACATATTACTTCTTCTGCACTTGAGCATTTCACGGCTGGGATGAAAACCAACACCTCCATGTCCAAAAAGAGTGAGATGCTTTCTTGGAATCTTTGGAATATTGACAATTGATAACAAAGAGCATGTGAGATTGACTAACGGATCAGGTCAGCAGCAGTGTTACAGACGCTATGCCAGTATGTGGTGATGAAGCAGGACCACAGGAATTTTAATTCGACGCTCTCTGCTTACTCGTCAATCTATGTGCCTGGAGAGATATGGTGGAGCTCTGCAATTTGGTAGGACCTCAGCTTAGAGCCAAATTGAGAGGAGCCAGTTGAGGTGGTTTGGGTGGTTTGTGCACATTACCCTGTTCAGCTGCGTCAGGCGTGTTGCCTCGGGGCAGACCCAGGACCTGCTGGAGAAATCATGTCACAAAGTTGGCCTGGGGGCATCCACTGTCAGAAGCTGGAATCTGTGGCCAGGGACAGAGAAGTCTGGACTGTTCTCAGCCTGTTGTTACCATGACTGGGTTTGTATCTACACATAAACCTGACCTTGACATCAAATAAAAATAAACAGTTGTGACTACAAGAAAATCTGAAAAGTAACTATTAATAACAATGTTACTGAGTGTAATCTGCAGCAGAATATACTATATCGAATGATGAATAGGCTTTACTATTTCTTGTGTACGTATAATCTAGAGGTGTCTAGAAACATATAAGGAAGTTCATTATGATAAATACTTTGAATTGTTTTAATTGGAAGAAATGTGAACTTACAGGCATCTCTAAAGAATTCCAAAACAAGAGTGTGTGGCTGACTTTGAAATTGTAAAACAAGTGTTCTACTGGCATTAATATTAAGGTCAGGGAGATATATCTTTACCCCGTTTATAGACTAATGCATCTAATAAAGCAGTTATTCACACACTGACAACTTTGGGAGTTATTTTTTATACCTGTTGCACTAATAAAGTTAAAGGATGTAATCCAATAAAGGCCAGCTCTGTTTTGTCCTGCTAAGACCTTTAGAAGGAAGCAATAAGTAATGAATTAATAGCATCCTTATACCACAATACTACTGCTTGATTCAATCTGATTGGTCTGAATGTCCATCCATCCATCCATCCTCTACCGCTTATTCCTTATTCAGCGTCACGGGGAACCTGGAGCCTATCCCAGGGAGCATCGGGCACAAGGCGGGGTACACCCTGGACAGGGTGCCAGTCCATCATAGGGCACAATCACACACACACTCACACACCCATTCATACACTACTGACACTTTAGACACGCCAATCAGCTTACCATGCATGTCTTTGGACTGGGGGAGGAAAATGGAGGAAACCCCTGCAGCACGGGGAGAACATGCAAACTCCGCACACACGGCCACGGTGGGATGGTCTGAATGTGTAGATGAATTTTCTGAAACAACTAACTTACAGGGACCTGTATGGCAAAAATGTCCACCTAATCCGAGTCATTATTTATATATTTTTTTTAGTACACTGTAGGACATGCTATTATTGGCCCCAACTGTTAAGAAACAGTACTTCCTGTTGATAACCAAACAGTGGTTTCAAAAAATATTCAGACCCCTTTTATTTATGGCACACTGTATCCTGTTTTTAGATTTGCGAATGAAGGAGAACCTTGTAGAGACATATGCAAGATGCCTTATAGCTGTAACTTCTGCCAAAGGGGCTTCTACAATGTACTGAATGAAGGGTCTGAAGTCTTTTCTGAATAAGAGATTTGAGTTTTTGATTTTTAAATAATTTTTGAAAATCTCCCTTATAGCCATTCAAAATAAAATCCACAACAGGAAGTAAAAATCTACTGTAAACAATCACAAAACTAGCCTGGATTATTTGCATGGTTTTGCAAGAGCTCAAAAACTCCAGGTATAATCTATAAAGACAGAAAGAAAAATAAAGATGAGGTTAAGCTTCAGGTTTAGCAACAAGTTTTAGCTAAAGACAGTATGACTGCTATTTGATCTGTGCGCGTGCATTTGAGGGAGACGCACAGAGTTTGAGAGGCTTTTCATGCCTGCTTGAAATTACCTGACATCAGAACACAGTATTGGATTTCACGTTTCCTTTCGGAAAGATAAAACTTTGCATCATTTGTCACACACACACACACACACACACACACACACACACACACACACACACACACACACACACACACACACACACACACACAATAAATGCAGGTCCTGCATTGACTTGACCTTCCTGTCTGAGACACAGGAAGTTCACGAGCTTTCTGCCATCAGGATATGAACTCACTGAATGCTCTGTTCACTGCAACTTTAAGTTTAACAATAAGCCCTTATTAAAATTAAATACCCGGGGATGAATTATTTTTATCTGAAGATACGAAAAGGTAGGTCTTTAACCGTAGCCAAATTTTGGAGATTGTTCAAAAAGCAGCCAATAGTATTTTAAATAAATAAATAAATAAATAAGAGCATATGAGTGTGTGTGCAGAAATACAATCAGACAGAGAAGCAATATGTGGGAAGAAAACCAGCTATGACCGACAAGGCAAGGTGCTTTCACACTTTTTGTTTCCCCCTCAACAGCCACCTTTCATGTAATCCTATGGAAATAAAAAAAAAACTGTTTTCGTCAGAATATTGGACACATATAAAGTTGTTAAAAGTTTTGTATTTATAACAGTGGGATGGAAAAGGATTCCATGTCTCCAGTTCTCTGAACACACTTCACCATCTCCCATGTGTATTGCACACTGTTTAGCAAATAAAATACAAATTGATGGTTTGGCCATCCTGTGGCTCGGACAGTTCATATAAATACATGTACTACAGACCAAAAGCATGTAACACAAAGAAACGCAAGAATCAGACACATATATAAATGCTGAAGTGCTAGAATCAGACACGTATACAAACTCTGAAGTGCTAGAATCAGACACGTATACAAACTCTGAAGTGCTAGAATCAGACACGTATACAAACTCTGAAGTGCTAGAATCAGACACGTATACAAATGCTGAAAACATTTTTGTCCAGCCTTGTTGTTCTTTCTTAACAGAAAAACAATACAAACATACAAAAACAACTTTTGGTCTTTAGTGTATATAACAATCCAATCTGTTAATAAAAAGAGAATAATAAAAATAAAATAAACAAAACGCACAAATATCTTAACAACTATAAAAAAGCAATGCTTAAAACAATTTCTATTAATTATCTTAATGACTTAACACTCTTAATAACTTTAATACTGCATTCAATGCAGTTTACAGTTGAAATATATATATATATATATATATATATATATATATATATATATATATATATATATATATATATATATATATATATATATATATATATATATACATATATATATATATATATATATAATAAAATATATGTACATGCATTTTTATTTCCTTTAGATCCTTACATCTTGACCAAACATAATTTTCCACGAAGATGAACAGGGAGCCTAACTGAAGGCGTGTCCAGCGTGTTCAGTATGTGTCTCGTCTCATGAGTCCACCTTCCCGTATGTCCCATCTGGCGGGCGGTAGTACTTGGGGAAGGCCATCAGCTGCAGCATGTTAAAAGCATACTTCCTGCATTTTATATTCTTTTGTACGTTCTCAATCCGGCAGCCTTCTCTGATTACAGGGAGATGGAGAGAGGGAGAGATGATAATGGAGTTATGAGAGAATTTTATGGGTTAAAAGACACTTTTCAGACAAAAAAACAAACAAACACACAATGAAGGCTGCTGGGTTTTGCTGCAAAAATAAGAAGCGAGTGCAACGGTCAAAGTCTGCAGAAGAACCGTAGCTGGTTCTGCTAGATGCTCAATAACACTTACAGCTCATTTCCTCCTAAAACTGCACTAATTCTACCTGAGACTAGTTTTTTTTTTAAAGCAAAGGGTCATCACACACACCAAATATTGCCTTTGTTCCATTTATTACTGTTTACTGCTCTTTATATTATTATTATAATTTTTTTTTAATATGGAGAAACATTTAATTTAATTATTTTTGAAGGCATCTTTGCTCTACTGCATTTCTTTGCATGTGCCTGTTTGAACAGTACAATGTGCGTGTGAATATATATATATATATATGTATTTATATATATATTTATATATTTATATATATATATATATATATATATATATATATATATATCATATATTATATAATAATAATATATATATATATATATAATTATATAATATATAATAATTATATATATATATATATATATATATATATATATATATATATATATATATATATATATAATACTTTTTTTTTTTACATAACATATAACATCAGCAGGATGGTCTGATCAATGATTTCTTAAATATACCACAGTGCTGTGAATTCTTGAATCAGAAGGTCTTCATTCATTTTCTATAACAGTATCTCTGTATAACAGTATAGTCCTGGCCGTAATTCAAATCACAGGTTTATATGAATGCACTTGTTCTAATATGCTATCGTTTCCATAGTAACAGCTCATTCACGGGAACATATAAAGAGCACAATCTACATAATCTAAATATCCTAGCGTCCAGTGTCAGTGCTTTGTAACAGTAGCTTTTCTGCCATGGGAAAGTCTGCAGGAGAGATCAGTGTCGGTTTCTCAGTAACATCCCGAGACGATGCATGAAGCGTCATTGTGATTTATCATTATTTATCATTATTCATTTGTTCGTCTTCTGTAACTGCTTTGTCTTGGTCAGGGTCATGGTTGATCCCTGGTTATTCATTATTAATAAACAACAAAATTAATTGTTGGCAAATTGTTGTAGCATAAAAGGAATAAAATACAAAAGGATGTGATGTCATTGGAATTGAATCAATGTTGGATTGGTACACCATTTTTATAACAGCATGTTTTACCCATTTGTGTTTTACTGCTCACGTACAGTAACCACACTGAATGATGTCAATATCAAAAAGCACAACTTTTCATGCCAGAGCGTGAATCATTCCTTGTTAGAGGCCGGGGTATTGTGTTTATCTACCAACGGTAATGCTGATGTAATGGCCTCATGGGAAATAAGGCTAAAATTGTGCTCAGGGTTGCTCACTGCTTTGGTGTGTCGCATGGCTGAACTAAATATATCAGCCTGGAGAGGTAAATCTGTGACCTTATTATATAAAACAATGATTTGTTTTCGAATGTGCAATTGCTGTGAAGTAGGAAACAAAACAAGCAAACCCCAGAGACAGCTGTTAAAGAGGATTAGAGCACAGGGAAATGATAAGTGAGTAAACGAGCATACCCCAGAGACACCGCAGAAGAGAGAAGGTGCTTTTCACACCCAGAGCGAGCGGAGAACAAAGTTAGACAGCACGAGGGTCGTTATGGTATAATCAGCAGTTTATTGATATTTTGCAAGCAGGAAAACAAGACTTAAAATGAGCCACACTACCAGCAGGTGAGAGCTAACGAGCAGAAGAGCGATTGGGTAGAATTGGCGTGGCGCCGGCTTGTGATTGGCTACGGAGCCTGCCTCAGGGTCGTCCCATTGGGCACCTTCGCCCTGGGCCAGCCGACTGCTGAACAAGCCGAGAGCAAAGAAAGAGAGAGAGAGAGAGAAACACACAGACATGTGTAAGAAGGGGTTAGTAAAATTAAAAATTAGCCCGACAACACAGACGCACACACATCTCACACACGCTGATATGTCGATGGTGACATGAATGCTGCTTTAGGGAATGAATACGTATGATTGTTGCTGACACGTAGAATGTAGAAATGTCATACTGAACCAAATTAGTTAAGTTAGTTGTACCTAACCTAACTTAACCTGACCTAACCTACTCCTGCAGTGTTTATTTGATTTTGCGCTGAGTCACATAATGGAAACAATGTTACATTCTTCAGCAAGGAATTTTATTATATCCTACTACTTTCCTAAACACACACACACACACGCACAGTGTGACAATGCGTGTTCTGTCAAGCATTATAACGTTGCTGCCAAGCGGCTTCTTATGTTTTTGCACTATGTGGTATTTGAACAGAAAAAGCGCTGCCTGGAGCATGTTTCATCTTGATAATTAAAAGGTTTAAAGAACTGTTTCAACTTCTAGTTTATCAAGCAGCTCTCCTCATCTTTGGTAACTTCTTTATCATGATCAAAGTCATAGTGGAGTACGTGCACACATTCACATGTCGGGGAGAGCTTAGTGTAGACAATCCACCTGCTGGCACGTTCTTGGAAGGTGATAGGAAATCAAATACGGAAATCAAAATCAATCAGTGCGTTTACATGGACAACAATAATCCAATATTAACCCGATTGAGACAATACTCTGATTAAGAAACTACCATGTAAACAGCTATTTTTATTACTTTAATCCGACTAAAGTCATACTCGATACATACTCGAATTAAGACGTGTGGAATATTCCTGTTTAATTGCTTTATTGAGGTGTATTACAGACATGTACACACATTAATCTCACTTATAACGTCGTGTGAGAGTTTTCACTGCATTTTGAGACAGGACACGTACACACACGGCAGCGCTCAACTGTTTGATGGCAAACATTAATGGCTGTGTGTTGAGTTATTTTGAGGGGACAGCAAATTTACACTGTCACACAAGCTGTACACTCACTACTTTACATTGTAGCAAAGTGTCATTTCTTCAGTGTTGTCACGTGAAAAGATATCATCAAATATTTATAAAAATGTGAGGGGTGTACTCACTTTTGTGAGATACTGTATATAGTAGTCGAAATACATGTATTTGAGCTACTATACAGTAGGTAAGTATGCAGTTTGGGACGCAGCCCACGGCTTCAAGCAGTCGTCTATTTGCAGGTACAGCATGACAAATAATTAACCGCACTTGAAGCGTTCCTAAAAATAAAAAAATAAACACCCAAAACTGTATACAGCACCATAACAAAGACGAACTATATGTTGGTACGTGAAATTCTGGAGGGAACATGGGACGGCGTGGCATGAAGACATAAGGATGTGTGCCGATAATCGCTCTATGTTCTATAACGCGTAAAAGAGGAACATGAAAGGAATATCCTAAAAGCGACTCATGTAAACACCTTAATCAGAATATTGTCTTATTCAGATTAAAGTCAATAATTAGATTACTGCTGTCCAGGTAAACGTAGTCAATGATACTATCACTAGTTACAGCTAAGCACTGAATTAATGCAAATAATAAGCTGGTTATATTGAAGTAGATAATATAATACAGTAAATTAATATTAGCTGTATTAAAAGTGCCTCATTTTGTTTTAGAGGCCTCATACAATAGGTTTACATGCATCCAAGGTCAAAAACCACTTTTAATTTCTCATAATGTACATTGTAATATCACCTCTTTTTCGCAGGGTCACAAATGGTAGCTCAAGGATCCATTCAGTCTAAACTCCTCCTTTCAGAAAGCCGACTCTTCTCTGATTGGTTGTGATTGGTCTACCGCTTACAGCACGTGTCACAAAGGAAACGCCCATTAAGCACACGTTGTTCGCGAGCAGCCAATGGAGACCAGAGGCGAGGTTTTTTTTGTTACAAACCTATGTAGTTTTGCACAGGAAGTACGTCTGGAATTACTGATGACTCGTTTCGGGCTGTTCAGAATCAATTCTTTCTTTTCGGAGACAACAGCTTTGATTTTTTGAAACTTTTCAGACTTTTTCCATTCAAACAGCTATGTATATAACCCACTACATGAAAGGTAATATCTGAAAAAGCAAAATAAGGGCACTTTAACTCATCAACAAAACTCTCCCGTGACACCAGAAAGCATCTTGGTTGCTTTCACCTGTCATTTGAGCAACAACCTGATTGAATGATACGATCAAGTAGTAGTGTCTAAGGACACTCAGCAATTTTCTGAAGAGCTAAACGTTTTAATTTATCGAAACACACTGCCGTTCATTCCCAAGGGAAGACATATGCCTCATCTCTCTGTGTATAACAGTCTTATACCCAAAGTGCTCAAAGTTTGAAGGATTGAAGTGAAGTGGAGATAGAAAACCAGCAGATGCTGCATTAGCTGTTGCATGCTACTATACTATGTCAATGTATCTTCTTGAAGGTTCAAATGAAGGTTAATACAACACAACTGTGCAAAAAACAATGGCGTCTCAGAACTGGTTAAGCATTAAAGGTAACTGTTGTTGTTACTCAGTCGTGTCATTCATCATAATTCATCAAAACAATCATTTTACCTAAAGCTACCATTACAGGCATCATATGGCGTCAAGCTGACCGTGGCTACTTACAATACATCAATGGTATGCAACTGCAAATCTAGCTAAAAGTCCAACTTCAAAACTAATGTTACTGTAATTACTGTGGTTAACACATAGTTTTGAATATTCTGAAAAAAGCTATGACCAACAGGAAATGAACGCGCACATATTCTCATAACTTTCACTTGTTAAACATAATAACGTGATTCATACGACCAGTGTGCTGACTTTTCAGCTAAAAATCTTAGTTTACAGTCTAAACTCAATTAAAGTCACTAGAATCAGGAAACATGTCTCCACCAAGATGTTAACATGTCTGCCCATAGCCCAGTGAGGAACCCACCCGTTTATATCTATGATCTTTGAAATCAAAGTCCTAGAACAACCATTTCCTATCTAACTATAAATAAGGGGTAGATAGATTTAATATTGTGGAATGTCCGAGAGACAAGTTAGTTCCTGTTCTCACCTACTTACAGCTGCGATACAGTCGTTGCCTTTGGCTTGCTCGTTAGGGAGAAATTCATACGTTTAAAATTAATATCCTGTCTTTATATATTACTGTAAAGCTGCTTTAGGATAACATCCATAGTTAAAAGCCTTATACAAATACAAACTGAATCATACCCTCACTGCCCCACTCTCACTCTCTCTGTCTCGCACACACCCACACCCACACACACACACACACACACACACAAACCACAGCCTTACTTTTGTACCAAGAAAATGGAACGCATAACTGAGACTGAGAGCACTTACAAGCATTTACTCATTAAATAAATATCTCCTAACTAAAATCTAAAAACACATTTGTAAAATCTGATTATTATTGGTCTTGGATTAAGTGACGCTTCATTCGGAAGTCTCTCTCTCTCTCTGTGTGTGTGTGAACTGCTACTACAAAAACAATAACGTATTAGACTGAGCGCATTAATAATAATAATAAAAAAAAAAACAACAACAACAAAACAATCTTTCATGTTCCAGCTGGAATTACTTGTCCTGTTATAGAGTATGTAGTAATAAATGGGTTAGTGCAATGCTTATAGAGGTCATACAAACCCATTCCCTAAACCACACAGTTCCTAAAGCAACAATAAATACAAAACACAATACGACTGATGCAAATGTCAACTGCGTAGACAGAATAAACAGGTTCTGCAAGCCTGCTGTTGTTGTACTTCTTAAACAAACAACCTGACTGTAATTGTGCCACGGTGTCACCTGAAACATCTAAACATGATCATCGACCAGAGCTAGTGTTATTTATAATAGGTGGCATAAAAATATTATTTAGATAATGGTTACTATTAACAATGTTAATAGTAGAAACCTAAATCTATACTATACTGTAATTATTATGGTCCAAAGTGCACATGTGGAAACGTACTCCAGCCAGAACATTGAGCAATGCTACTTATTACTCACTTGGTAGCTTACCAACCTCTTCATAACAAGGCAAATGGTGTGCAGAATAGATCCACATGGAGAAATGTCCACAAGGAGGACATACTGAAGGAGGAGTTCATTGTGAGGTCATTATATACAGTTGCAATCAAACTGATTCAACCCCCATTGCAAATCAGGTTTATTGTCAAAATGTACAGACTTTCAGTTGTTTGCGATGAACAAATCAAACCAAAGCAATTGAAATAGTTAAACACACCAAATGCTACAAGTGGTTTCCCCAAATTCAACTGAAAATACAACTTATAATGACTTCTCCACTTACAAAATGATTAAACTCCTTCATGGCAAGCTTCTTTAGTACTTAGTAGAGCACCCTTTTACTGTTATGACCTGCTGTAAATGAGATGCAGAGCTTCTGGCAGCATTCCTGAGGAATCTTAGCCAATTCCTCATGAGTAATGGTCTCCAGTTCAGTAATATTCTTGGGTTTGTGTGCTGCACCCGCCTTCTTCAAATCCTACCAGAGATTTTCCATGGGTTTGTTTTTCTAAGTAAACCTGATTTGAAATTGGGCTTGGATAATTTTGATTTCAACTATAAGAGTGTCCACATGGATAAAAAAACAAAAAACAAAAACACGACGCACTGACAACTAACTGTGAAATACTAGTGCTACAGTGAAAAAAACACTTAATCTTTTTTTTTTTTTTTTTAAACTGATTCATATTTTCAGTAATTTCAAAACTTTTAACTAGTTATTTTATATAGTATAGCTGAATTTTTTTTTACTTGTATTAGCATTAGAAATGCAGGCCACATTTAGTTCATGGCAAATGCAAGTACAATTGTAGTCACAATATTTTAAGTCCAAAAGTCTGAGACCACTTCTGTGTCACGATTCCTCCGTACCACAGCGCTCAACACGCGCTGTTGTGCATGCGCAGACCTCTTTCGGGTTGACGTCAGGTTTTCGTCTCGCCTCGTCATGGGTCATAGGGCATTGGGTCACGTGTGTGTGGAATCGCCGGCAGCTGCTAGTGATTGCCGGCTAATGACTGAGACATCTATATATACCGTGAGCCGTGCTTTGCATGGTGCAGTTCAATATAACGACTTATATAGCTACCTATAGAGAGAGACACATTTATTTGTTTTGCGCTTATAGAGAGTTCCAGTTTCATGCCATGTTCTAGCTTTAGCCTTAGACTTAGCCATAACCAAGTTAGGATTAGTGTTAATCATAGCCAAGTGAGCATACCTTAGCTGAGGAGTTTTGTTTCAAGTGTTTTGCTTCACACTCAGCACTGTAAATAAAAGTCACCGTTTCACTGCGATTGCATCCTGCCTACTTCCTTCCTGTCACGCCTCATGACAGATTGAACCGCCCGAAACCATGGATGCAGCATGAAAACGGAGAGGACTCCGAACCCGGGAATCCATGCCCAGTATCCCCGCCTTGGATTCTATGCGGTTTAAGCAAAAGTCGTATGAAATAATGCCAGATCAGTATGATGGATTTCATGGGCCTCCGTATTATTTTGTGGTGGACAGTCAATGGTATTTTTCCAGCCTGTGTGACCCGAAGCCAACCGAGAGCCAGTTCATTTGGTTCACGATGTCCCAATTTTTTGGCCCGGCTCGCACGTGGGCGCAACGAATAGCGGCCCTGGGTACTTGAGGACAGCAGGCAGTTCTCGGTCTTGTTTCTCAAGGAGTTCGAAGACTGAGGGCAGAACTACGGCCTGGATAAAGAGCTGGAAGTTCATGGTAAGCTCCCATTCCATGTGTACTATGAGCAGGTGAGAAGGACTGTCACCGCTCAAGTCCCTGCCATGTCCCAGGTCCATGTCCCTACCACGCCTCAGGTCCATGTCCCTGCCACGCCTCAGGTCCATGTCCCCACCATGCCTCAGGTCCATGTCCCCGCCATGCCTCAGGTTCAAGAACCTGCCACGTCCCATGTCCATGTCCCCGCCATGCCTCAGGTCCATGTCCCCGCCATGCCTCAGGTCCATGTTCCTGCCATGTCTCAGACCAGACCCATGTCCCTGCCAAGGCTCAAGACCAAGTCACAGCCATGTCTCAAGACCAAGTCACAGTGAAGCCTCCAGGACAAGCCCCAGTCTCCAATTGTAAAGCCCAAGTCAAGACTCATGTTTCAAGTCCAAGTCAAGTCCAGGCCACGTCTCTGGTCCAAGTTCCTACCCAAGCCGTTCCTCAAGCTCCAGGCACAGTCAATCAGAGTAGCTACGTCAAAGCTACTGAAGAGGGCTCATCTGTGGAGTCGCAACTACAAGCAACACAGGTTTTGCTGCAAGAGGAGACACTGCAGAAACGGGTTCCAAGCCTACGGCTTTGTCAACTAGAGGACGAACGAAATCGACCAAGGGAGCTTCTGGAGGAGGAAAAGGTGAGAAGGAAGAGTGCAGAGAACCAGCTTCACCCCGTTCCGACACAAATGTCAGAGTTGGAAATGAAATTGGAACAGGTTCATGAAATGGGGGCAGAGCTGGAGGATGAGAGAAAACAGAAAGCTCTGGCTGTAGCAGCAAAGAAGAAGCTGGAGCTTGACTTGTCTGAGCAGGAAGCTCAACTCATCCAAGCTATTAAAGCTCGCAATGCTGCACGGAGCAGCGCCGAAGAGAGTGAACGCCAAGTCAGGAGTCTGGAGGCTGAAAATGTGCAGTTATGTGAGGATCTGTCTGCAGCTGATCGCAATCAGAGGCAGGTTCTGTAGGAGAGAAATGAGCTGCATGATGAAGTTACCAGCTGTAACTCCAAGATATCTGCATTGAATGATGAGAAGCTTAGATTGGAGGCTCGGATTTCACAGCTGGAGGAGGAACTTGAGGAGAAACAGGGCAATGTTGAACTCGTTAATGACCAATTGAAGAGGGCAAATGCACAAGTGGACACACTGAGCTAGCGGTTGAGCACAGCAAGGCTCAGAGGAGTGAGAATGCTCGGCAGCAGCTGGAGAGACAGAATTAGGATCTGACTGCCAGAATGCAGGAACTGGAAGGCTTGGTCAAGTCGAAGTCTCAAGTCCATGACGCCCAAGTCCAGACCCAGTCCCAAGTCCACGACGCCCAAGTCCAGACACAGTCTCAAGTCTTGGACACCCAAGTCCAAGCCCAGTCGCCGGTGCCTGACCGCCAAGCCATGTTTCTTATCCAAGCCACATCTCAAGCTCAAGCCACGTCTCAAGCCCAAGCCCTGTCTCAAGCTCAAGCCATGTCTCTTGCTCAAGCCACGTCTCAAGTTCAAGCCCAAGCCATGTTTCTCGTCCAAGCCATGTTTCTTGTCCAAGTAATTTCCAAGGTCTCAGCAGGCAAAGCGCAAGTCCTGTCTTGAGATCCTGACCTCTCATCCAAGCCGGCTGTTCCGGTAAATGCTGCTCAGCAGCCCTGTTCAGCTGAGGATGCCGCTCAGCCTCCACGTCCAGCTCAGGACGCCGCTCCGCCTCCACGTCCAGCTGAGGACGCCGCTCAGCATCCTTGCTCAGCTGAGGACGCCGCTCCGCCTCCACGTCCAGCTGAGGACGGCGCTCCGCCTCCATGTCCAGCTGAGGATGTTGCACCCGCTCCCAAGCATCGGTGAGAGCATCGCTCAGGCTGTTTGCCCGGCTGTAGTCCTTGTTCTGCCACTCTATTCAGCTAGAGACTTTGCTCTGCTCCCCTACTCTAAAGACACCGTGCAATTTCTTCCTGGCGCTGCTTGGGACATTCAGTCAGGGAGTCCGGGGCCGCCGGTGAAGGGGGAGGACTCTTGGCACTTTGGGAGTGCCTTTTGGGGGCGGGGTGTTCTGTCACCACAACTGATGTCAGGTTTTCGTCTCGCCTCGTCAAGGGTCATAGGGCATTGGGTCACATGTGTGTGGAATCTCCGGCAGCTGCTAGCGATTGCTGGCTAATGACTGAGACATCTATATATACCATGAGCCATGCTTCGCACAGCACAGTTCAATATATCGACTTATATAGCGACCTATAAAGAGACACATTTATGTATTGTTTTGCCATATTTAGCGCTTATAAAGCGTTCCAGTTTCATGCCATGTTCTAGCTTTAGCCTTAGCCATAGCCAAGTTAGCATTAGTGTTAGCCATAGCCAAGTGAGCATACCTTGGCTAGGGTAGGCTCTACAGTTGCACTGGGGGCTACCTTCCCTAACAAACTCATGTCTCTGATATGTCCCTCCACGGCCCCTCAAGACCTCTCTTCTTTGCCTGCTTGGCCTTTATGACCATACTCTGACCAGGCCTAGTAGCAGATCTGTGGTCTAGTGCTGGCCCGGGCTCCACTCGTGGATGTCCCGGTGAGCTCGAGACAACAGGGGAGGAACTGGCTTTTTTGAATGCCACCATATGTCGAGCTCACTCAGCAGGTCTGCTTGGTAGGCCTGCAACACTGCCACTGTGTGCAGTGACCCACAAGCAAGACTACTACTGCATAGGCTTGCCCACTAATGCCACGGCGGCCTTATACGGTGGTTTGGATGCAAAGCTGGCCCCCTTATTTACCTGCCGTCGATGGAGAGAGGTAGCTCGCGAGTGCCTCCTCCACCTTCAGCATAGCTAAATAGCCATGGCGTTCATTCCCCACAATGGCTGAATAATCCAACATTGTGGGGTTATACATATGGCTTATGCATTGTTTTTCCCCAGAAGCCTGATATTTTGTCATGCACTTCTGGAAGACAGGGGAGTTTCTACAGTGTGAGGGATTTACTTTCACTGGGGAGAAAAAGGCACGTCCAGCCTTAGTAATCACTTCAAGCAGCTCTTAATATGCTGCTCTCAGTATTTAGCACATCCTTCTGGCTCCTCGGAGTCAGAGAGAAATTATTACTATTATTTTTGTGTGTGTGTGTGTGTGTGTGTGTGTATTTCTTCCCCTTTTGGCTTTCCATAGCAGAAGGAGGAGTCACGACGCGAGCTCCAAAATCCAGCGGAGAGCCGAACCTGGAAGACAGAGCAAGCGATAGAGCAGCGCTTGTCTCCGGCTCCTCTTCCGGATCCATAAGAGATCCCCCAAACCTGAGACTGCAAGCTCCTTGGCAGCGGCCGGCCCAGCTTTGCAAGGCTCTGAAACCGAACTCGCCTCAGCTTCCAAGAAGAGCGCGAGTCGCGAGCCGAGCTGCTTAATGTTGGCATTATAAGCATTATAATGCTCTCGAGGCTGCCATCACATGCTACACTCCTAAACACGTCACCCAGAAAGTGGGCACTATTCCCGTGATGAAATGGGAGCAAGCCGTAACACACTTCCTGAATTCTTTCTTGCTTATTACTTCCTTATCTTCTCTTTTCTTTTTCTCTAAAAAAGCGATAGAAAAGTTTAGAGATTTTGAGAAAATATTGAATAGATATGAAGCGTTTTTTGTCACACAAACAACAGACATGCAGTCTCGTTGAAGATAATAAGGCTGGCGGTGTGGTTAACAGGTGCCATATATATAGCATGCGACGCGCTTAATTGCCAGGTCACCTGATCATGACAGGCCTATAAGTACATGCATGATTTTACAAAAGCTTCACATACCGGTCACACGCCCAATACGCTTCCCATACTGTTATGCTAAATGCAATGTCAAAGTTCCCTTTGAAAGGGAACATACTTTCCATGTGTTTTTATTACCTCAGTTTAACGGTTACTGAGTAACACCAACAGGAGTTGTTTTTTTGTCCAGGGCTTTTAAATGATGACAAGGAATTTTACTGATATTTTATTGTTTACAAAAAATTAATGTGTACAAAATGTATGCAGCTGATTTGGATATTAAAAAAACAAACAAACAAACAAACAAACAAAAAAAACCCATATACAACATAATATTTCTTGTATGAAAAAGTTCACCTGAGATTTTTTAGACTGATATTTATTACTTCTACAAATCATAAATCAAGTAGTTAATAAAAGAAAATGATTGTCCATAGAAAATGTGAAGCAAAAGGCGTATAGTCAGAACTTTGGTACATGTTCATCACCTCAAATCCTCTTGTTAACCCTATTTATTAAATGACTGGGCTCAGCAATCAGATCACATGTCCCTCTGAAAAGCGGAAACATCCCAGCTATAGACACAGCACACACACTTCTTCGGTCTATTCTCTCAATGTTGTGGGTTTACACAGAAACAAAAGCGTTTCAAAATATTACAGCACAGGAAGCTAAAAGTAAAGGGAACAGACTTTCCTGAAAAGATTCACAGAAAATGAACGAGAAGTGAAAGCTTTCACAAAGATCTAGAGGTAGGAAAGAAAAACATGTAGGACACAAATAACTCTGTGAACTATAATGAACAAAGTGCTGCTGAGATGAATGCCTGGGGTTTGTTCTTTTGATTCCAGGCCTTTGAGCCCAGGCTTTGTGCAGTCTGGTCCAGTCCATAAACTTAGTAACTTAACTTAACTGATCTCACAGAACCAGATTTGCTTGATGTTAAAACTCACTGCTGAAAAGTGATGCTTTTCGGATATAATCTGCTATAATTAAAGTAACCTGAGACCATCTGTTCAAACAAAATCTGTATTGTATAATAAATTGCTTAACCAGCCTGATTACATTTCTCATGCAAGTCAGAAAATGTTTTAAAACACCTACTGTTCTGAAAAAGACCTTCTGATTGGCTGTAGTGTGATGGCTAAGCTGGAATACTGGCAGAGTTAATGCACACTGTGCTTAAGAAGCGCCCTTTCACTGTATATTCACTGGACTATTTTCAGCTGTCTGTGTGTTTTGTGAGAGAATTTCAGCTAATATTCTTCAGATGTTGTTCTCTTTACAAACTGCCAAGATATTTTTCTACTCAGGCACTTAAAAGTTAAACACGTTCACACAAAAAAACACTTACATTGTAATAGAATAAATAAAGCATAAATTATAAATATAATAAAGTCAATACTAACAAATAAAAAAAACAAAAACAAAACAACAACAACCCAAGTCTATTAATATGTAAATATTTTCAGGTCTAAAATTAAATAGCCCCCCCATTTAAATTCCAGTCCTTTTTATTTGTTACAGGATCACATCTGAAATATTTTCTCAGATAATTTATAATTATGTTTTGCTGGTATCGAGTTGGTGCCATCTCTATTTCATTATTGCACGTGAGTACAAAGTAAATCATTGTTACCAAGGTTTTTGTAAATCTGATGGCAATTTTTTGTTCGGTTTGGCCTAGTACATGATCGTCAAATTAGTCCATTTCAGAACTAAGATAGAACTAAATCGCTTAGTGGAAGTACTGAGAAATTTCTGAATTAAATGGAAAATGAGAACTAAGGATTATGGCAATACATATGAGTGCCAGGGTATTTTCAATACTTTTGAAATAAAAGGCTTGTAATTAAGTGTTTATACTGTAGACCTCCATTAAGTGCATGTCGAGTTATGCCAAGTGTCAGAAGGTGAGAAATGTTGATGAAGCAGGATAAAAGTGAATCGGAATGCTTTATAAGACAATTACCTGCGCATGCAGTCCAGTGCCCGGACGAAATAGTCCTTATGGAGCTGGTGCTCGTCCCTCAGCAGGGCACACTGCTCTAGTGTCACTGACATGGACGTCCTGTCTTTGGCACTTTTACAGCTGGTGAAGCGGATGCCGTTAAGTCGTCGACAGATCTGACAGGACAGAACATGTGTGTAATTTATTACAATAAAATCACCGTAACATTAACTACTGGTTGTGAATTTGTACAGACATTCCTAAATGGAGAGTAGCAACAATTTTACCATGACAGTGTTTGTTCTTGAAGAATTCAAGCACGAATTAATATAACGTAACACTGTAAATAAACTTTAGTGCTGCAGGGAAATGATACACTTTCTGGGTAAAAGCCATCTGACCAGATGCCAAGCCATGCCCCATATCTTATGTTCACATTCTACTACTAGCAGAAAGATGATATGTATGAAGGAACAAAGTACAAAATAAAACACAGGACTGGCACATGTCCCTGGCAAGAATCCAAATTCCTCTTACACTAGACGAGTAATGTAACATGAAGACACCTGAAGGTGACCAAAGCAACTAGGTCATCACAAATTTAGAGAACTGTCTTATGATAGCAAGGGTCTAATTTTTAAAACATCACCATAATTTCAAAAGAACTTACTTTTAAAAAGCATACAAAAACATCTTACACTGAACCACATGCTAATCATGCAGGTAAATCTTCATTCTGCTAGGCAACCGTCTTATAAAAGGTTATTATGCAACTGTAACACTTGTTCAGCCTGAACAGTGTGCGTGTACATAAGGGTGTGTGTATTTGGCAAAGGAAACTGAATTGTGCTTCATAATCACAAAATGTAGGACACAGTATGGTACTTGTGTGTTAATGCTAATCTGTGAGGCGACTTAACCTTACAATTAAGTTATGCTAAAATTGGCCATTGTGGAATTAAAGTCATCGTAAACTGCCACTAGTATCCGTACTGCTTATCCTTTTTGCTATTCTATTATGAAATAGATTATATATATATATATATATATATATATATATATATATATATATATATATATATATATATATAGACAGAACACCCGTCACATTTTTGTAAATATTTGATTATATCCTTTTTTGTGACAACACTGAAGAAATGACACTTTGCTACAATGTAAAGTAGTGAGTGTACAGCTTGTGTAACAGTGTAAATTTGCTGTCCCCTCAAAATAACTCAACACACAGCCATTAATGTTTAAACCGCTGGCAACAAAAGTGAGTACACCCGTATGTGAAAATGTCCAAATTGGGCCCAATTAGTCATTTTCCCTCCCTGGTGTCTTGTGACTTGTTAGTGTTACAAGGTCTCAGGTGTGAATGGGGAGCAGGTGTGTTAAATTTAGTGTCATCGCTCTCACATTCCCTCATACTGGTCACTGGAAGTTCAACATGCCACCTCATGGCAAAGAACTCTCTGAGGATCTGAAAAAAAGAATTGGTGCTCTATATAAAGATGGCCTAGGCTATAAGAAGGTTGCCAAGACCCTGACACTGAGCTGCAGCACAGTGGCCAAGACTATACAGCGATGTAACAGGACAGGTTCCACTCAGAACAGGCCTCGCCATGGTCGACCAAAGTTGTTGAGTGCACGTGCTCAGCGTCATATCAAGAGATTGTCTTTGGGAAATAGATGTATGAGTGCTGCTAGCATTGCTGCAGAAGTTGAAGGGGTGGGGGATCAGCCTGTCAGTGCTCAGACTATACGCCACACACTGCATCAAATTGGTCTGCATGGCTGTCGAACCAGAAGGAAGCCTCTTCTAAAGATGATGCACAAGAAAGCCCGCAAACAGTTTGCTGAAGACAAGCAGACTAAGAACATGGATTACTGGAACCATGTCCTGTGGTCTAATGAGACCAAGATAAACTTATTTGGTCAGATGGTGTCAAGCGTGTGTGGCGGCAACCAGGTGAGGAGTACAAAGATAATTGTGTCTTCCCTACAATCAAGCATGGTGGTGGGAGTGTCATGGTCGGGGGCTGCATGAGTGCTGCCGGAACTAGAGAGCTACAGTTCATTGAAGGTACCATGAATGCCAACATGTACTGTGACATTCTGAAGCAAAACATGACCCCAGCATGTATTCCAACATGATAATGGCCACAAATACACCTCCAAGATGACCACTGCCTTTCTAAAGAAGCTGAGGGTGAAGGTGATAGACTGGCCAAGCATGTCTCCAGACCTAAACTCTATTGAGCATCTGTGGGGCATCCTCAAATGGAAGGTGGAGGAGCGCAAGGTCTCTAACATCCACCAGCTCCGTGATGTCGTTATGGAGGAGTGGAAGAGGACTCCAGTTGCAACCTGTGAAGCTCTGGTGAACTCCATGCCCAAGAGGGTTAAGGCAGTGCTGAAAAATAGTGGTGGCCACACAAAATGTTGACACTTTGGGACCAATTTGGACATTTTCACTTAGGGGTGTACTCACTTTTATTGCAAGTGGTTTAGACATTAATGGCCGAAGCACGAGGGGAACTCCACACACACAGAAGGTGGGGACCCCAGAGGTTCGAGTGTAATGTAAAATAAAATAACATACTCTCCACAAAGTTGCCAGATCAATCAAATATGTATAATAAATCATTTAACTAAGCAAAAATTTACCTCATGTAATAGATAGTTTGTCAGAATTTTATTAGCAAGGTTTGTATTCGACTGTGTTGGTGCACACTAGCAATGGACAGAGGTACATGGTGCGGTTAGAGAAACAGGACTGTGAGCATAGAGTTTGAAGCCTCGGGTCTAATGATCCTTCCATCATTCTTTCCGTGTAACTGAACACTTCTGGAGTTTGTGTGTGTGTGTGTGTGTGTGTGTGTGTGTGTCTGTGTGCCTGGTTAAATCTCAGGTCATGTCTGAATTTGTTCCCTATTCACCACACACTAAAGTATTTGGGGTGACGCTATTCTGTAGTGTTCTCAATTTACAGATAATATTTCCTGGATACTGTTCTAAATGATTTACTCATAATACACTAAAAATCCAGGGTACAACCAATGCACAATACTTCTGCACTAAATACAACAATGTATTTTATAACAATGTAAATATAACAATGTATATTACTCAAAATTTACTTTAGAATATACTCCACAATGGATATCCAAGCACGGAGATTGTCAACTGGTTGATCGTGGTCAATATATGGTCAACAGTTTGTGGACCATCACAGCCATATGTGCTTGTTGACATTTACATTTATGCAATTTGGCAGATGCCTTTATCCAGAGTGACTTACATTTATCTCAGCAGTTGAGGGTTGTGGGTTAAGGGCCATGTTCAGGGGCCCAGCAGTGGCAGCATGGCAGGGCTGAGATTTGAACTCAAAACCTAGTGGAAGGCTTTCCACTAGATTTTGGTGTGTGGCTGGAACATATTTGGGCTAGGACCCTAATTTCCATTGAAGGGGAATTGTATTGCTACAACAAAGTATGGCAAAGGCTCACATATGGATGTGATGGTCAAGTGCCCACAAACATTTGATCATTAAGTGTATTTTAGCAGAATGAACCGAGTACTTGAAATAAATACTGAACCAGAGTCAATAAACATATTAAAAAGTTCCAGTAGCAGATCCTTTACCAGATGTGATGGACTTATGCAAATTATTTAGAAGAAAGCAGCTCATCAGATAAGAGCCTTGCTACACCTCTAGACTTAAGATCAGAAAGGAGATTTTTCTCAGATAGTATTCAGAGAATTTCATATTATTTACCCTCTCTGTTTCTACTGCACATGTCTGAGACTAAGACTGCCCATCACATGCCTTCCACTCAATGGGCAGAGCCTACAACTGATCACTACTTGGTCAAGTGTTGGATTTGTCAGATGGGCCATGGGCAGATTTACCTGGTAAACCTAGGATAGGTAAACCTTTCTGGGTTGCTTGGAAACATCTAGCAGAAGCTTCAGTGAGAAATGATGGTGGGAGAACTACTATATACCGATTTAGGTCAGAGACAGTGAGTCTGAATGGAGCATGTTTAAGTCCTCAATCATAGAAGTAGCTGCAAGAAGCTGTGTCTTGTTGGTGGACAAAAGTGGTTAGGGAAGCAGTCTAATTGAAGAAGGCCTTCCAAGTAATGCTCATGGATAGCTCTCCAGATTCAAGTGATGTACAGGAGATCCAGAACAGCTACAGAAAAAGTTACAGGAGTGAATGCTTGGGCACAGGATGAATTTTAAAGATGTTTGGGGAAAAGACTTTCAGATGGTCCCAAAAATGCTCTGGTGAACCATTAGAAATGGAGGAGGGAGCATGCACAAACTCTGAGTAACTGAGTAAATGTGGGGGAGTGTTAGTCTGCCATCGGGAGCAACTTTGGGTTTAGTGTCCTGCCCAAGGACATTTAGGCATGTGGAGGAGTTGGGGATCGATCTTGGGCATGTGGAGGGCCGCTCTACCACCTGATTAGTGGGTGGCCCACTCTGCCACCTGAGCCACAGTCGCCGTTTAGCCATTAAGCGTTAAAAGGTAACTGTTGTTGTCATTCAATCATGTGTGTTGTTTATCCCTGACCTTTCTAAGTGAGGAATTTTATATTGAATATTATATATACATGAATTCAGTCTGCTGTGTCTCTTAATACTGCCTGCTTTAGTGTTCGTGAACAAGTTCGTGAACAAGTTAATCATAATTGTTAAGATGGCACACCCACATTTGCTTCCAATTTCATTTGAATGCTTGGTGGCTCAATCTAACACGGCATCTAATGAACCAAATATACCACAGCACTACCTTGTTTTTGAGAACACTGCATAGTTTGTTGTTGTCTAACTGTAGAACAGGTAGCTTTTATTCTATTTTGGGTTTCCTTATTACTCATCGGTCTGAAGCAGAAACTGCTGCTGGTCTTACCGCTCCTGCAAGCCAGAGAATTTCTACATTCTTCCTCTTCTTGGTCACCACATTCTGGCCCAGTGTTTCAAGCAACTCCTTAATATCTGGTTGAATCTGAAAAGAAGGCAGACCTGAAGGAGATAAAAAGAAAAACAAGTGAGAAAGGATTTGTTTTCTAACTTGTTCTTCACTGAGTTTGTAGAAGTGCTAGAGACTGAGACTGAGCAAAATGTTTATCTCTGGTCTCTGTATAATGCTTTACTCATTCACCTCAGTAGAAAAAAAAGACAACCATTCAACATGATTTAAGTGCGTACATATTGATTCATTCATATGCCAAGGCATACTTGCCAAAGCAAACAGAACTGCAGATTTATGTGATGTAGGCACTCTGCTCAAGGTGCGCAAATATGTTCTTCCTTTTACTGCTATAAATCATGTGCGGTAGCAGTTTGAGTCATGTTTTGTAGAAGTTAAACATTTGTACACACCATGGGGTTTATGTTGTATAAATATGCTATTTGAATAAGTTACTTAAATCAAGTTTGTGTGAGGAGGCATTAAGCATTACATTGATTATACAACAGGTGTTAGTGGCTCTATAGCGCCACTTCCAAAATTTCAACGATGTGTGCCTCGCTCTAAGTTTCACCTACATGTACGAAATTTGGTACACATATGTAACATCCTGATACATACTAAACAGTCTCTTGCACCAATGCTTTAAACTCAGGAGGAAGTCAGGCATTTTGATTTTGTTCTTCAATGTTTGCTCTGTTTTTGCCATGTCCAGGCCTTTTACTTTAATGAACTCCTCCTAGAGACTTCATCAAATCGACATCAAATTCAGGCAGTCTAATCTATAAGTCTTCACGATGATAAATTGCGAATCTTTTGAGTTTTCATTGAAGGGCGTCTCCGTGGCGGCCTGACAAGTTTCGATTTGAAACGAATCATATTTTTAAGGCCTAAACATGCTCGGAAACTCATGAAACTTTGCATACCCCTAAAAATTATGACCACTTATATGTGATGCAGGATTTAGAATTAAGTGTGGCAAAATGGCTCAATAGCGCCATCTACAAAATTTCAACTAAGCAGCCCTCACACTACGTTTCACCTACATTAAATAAAATTGGTAGGCATTTGTAACATGCTAAAACATACAAACAGGAAACCTCTTTCAGCCATGCCTTTAACCTAACAGGAAGTCAGCCATTTTGATTCTCTTAAATTTTTGCTCAGATTTAGCCATTTCCAGGCTTTGTACTTTAACGAACTCCTAGAGATTTCATCCAATCAACATCACATTCAGTCAGTCTAATCTAAAGGCTTCGATGATGCTAATTGCAAAGTTTATGAGTTTTCGCTGCATGTTTTGTCGTGAGTTTTGCCATGAAACAGGAAGTTGTTGTAACTCAAATACAATGTCCAATCTGCACCAAACTTCACATTTGATAAAAGTCTTGGCCTGAAGACATCTACAGGCCAATATCCAGTATTGACATAGCCCCACCTACTGGCAACATGAAGTTACCGTAATTCTCGGACTATTGAGCGCACCTGAATATAAGTCGCACACACTAATTTTAAAAAGAAAAACAATTTTGTACATATATAGGCCGCACTTCTCTATAAGCCACTGGTGTCCACGTTGTTACTGTCACGATTCGTGATGTAAACGAAGCAGGACAGATGCAAATGCAGTTTGGAGGTGAGCTTTTATTGAAACAGAGGAGAGCAGACTCAAGAGATACAAGAACCATGACCAACTCAATGAACTAAGGTAAATAAACCAACTAACCTAAATATTAACTATGACATGAAACAAAGACTCTATATCTATACTCTATAAACCACTTCTACATCTATATTCTAAAATAAGTCTATACAACTCTAAGCTATACTATCCGCTACTAGGCTATAAGCTATGCTACAAGCTACTAGGCTATAAGCTATGCTATAAGCTACTAGGCTACAGGCTAAGCTATAAGTTATGCTATAAGCTAACTAGCCTTGACATGAACTCAGACATGAACAAGAACTAAGACACATGGCATGAACAAATACTCTAACTATATTCGCTATCTAATTCTAACTCTATATCTAATTACCCGCGTTGTGTGTGTCATGGCTCCCGGTATGTATACACATCAGCCAAACTGATAACAGCTGCAGGCAAGACCAATACACACGTGACAACAACACATGACAAGAAGGGGGTGGAGACATGACATCACCAATATGCATTTCTTCGTGTGTTTTCCCTGATGAGGGGGTGTGCATGAAGCGCAAAATGACTGATCTGAAGAATGTAGTGTGAGGATAATTTCATTTGTCCAATGTGACGAGGCTAAATGTTTTGGCGGCGTGAAACTCGTTAGCCCGTAAAAATCCATAAATTAGCGGCATCATCGTTTAAGCCGCAGTGTTCAAAGCATGTGAAAAAAGTAGCAGCTTATAGTCTGGAAATTACAGTACATGTTTCACATCATGATACACTCCTAACAACATATAAGTGGTATAAAGTGCTAAAGAAAATGGAATGGCATTCACCTGGCAGAGCAGCCCCAACCTGCACCCAGGTGCAAGGGCCCGTTCATCGCTGCTTGCAGCTTTAATTTGAACATTTGTAATAGGTGTGCCCTCATACAGCTCACGTCATGTGTATGTGACTTGTCTACCACAAGTTGGTAATAAACTGCTTCCGGTTCGACAGAATCCCGAGTAGAAAGCATGTTTTTTGCCTCCGTATGAGTTAATTAAATTCACCAGTTACCATACTCGGAAATGGCAACAGGTTATGGGCCCAGCAGGTAACCGATGGAACAGATTGCATTTCAATGGAGATAAGAGACCTACAAACTTTGGGCAAGACAATGTCTATAGGCCACCTGCATTTGCTAGGGCTGAAAGACACGATTTTATCAGAGCCTCCTCACACATGATGGTGAGGGAAAAGGTGCTGCTGATAAAAGTGAGGACGCATAAGCTGTGCTGATTCAATATCTGGATGACAAAATTTGTCTCAAGTTATGAGAGTTACGTTGGACGGTGTTAGGAAAACTCTACAGATTTTGAAGAGCTATTATGCTGGTAAAGGCAAACCATGGATAATTAGCCTGTACACAGAGTTAGCACCACTGCAGACATTTTTCTGAGTGTAATATTATTTGAGCAGAAACTGCAAATATAATTTTAATAAAAAGATAATAATTTTGATGCACTCTACCATACAGAAACCTGGCTTAAATCAAATTATTAGATTGGACTAAATGAGTCCACACCACCCAGGTTACTGTTATAAGCATGAGCCCCGTATCATGGGGGTAATACTCTTAATATCAATACAGTAATACTCTTAAAAATTTCTGGGCCAGCCTAAGCAGTCTTGGGCGTGGACTGGGCGTGGACTGGGCATGGACTGAACTTGGACGACCGGGTCAGCAGTCTTGGATGTGGACTGAACTTGGACGACCGGGTCAGCAGTCTTGGATGTGGACTGAACTTGGACGACCGGGTCAGTAAACTTGGATGTGAACTCGACTTGGACATCAGAGACTGGAGGCTTGACTTGGATGTCAGAGACTGGAGACTCGACTTGGACGTCAGAGACTGGAGACTTGACTTGGACGTCAGAGACTGGAGATTCGACATCAGGAACTTGAGACTTGGACGTCAGGAACTTGAGACTGACCTTAGACTGGAGATTTGGCTTGGACTTGGGACTTGGCTGGGACATGGCTGGGACTTGGACTTGAGACTTGGCTTGGACTTGGACTTGAGACTTGGATTTGAGTGGAACTTGCTTAACAGACTTGGACATGAACGTAACTTGGGTAGCAGGCTTGGGTATGCACAGAGCTTGGTTGTCTGTGTTAACATCAACTTGGTGGCTCACCTGCTCATAATGCACGTGGAATGGGAGATCAGCACAATACGTCACATTAACTCCCTTCAACAGCTCATCCAAGTTGTAGCACTGCTCTGGTTCTCCGAACTCCCTCAGAAACAAGTCCAAGAACTGCCTACTGTCCTCCAGTACCCAGGGTCTCGTGGCCGCTACTTGCTGCGCCCAAGTGCCGGGCCAGAAAATCGGGACACCATGAACTGAACCCACTGTTTTTCCCTTGGCTTCGGGTCAAACAGGCTGGAAAAATAACTTTGGCAGTCTATCACGAAATAGTCCGGATAACCAAAGAAGCTGTCATACCGATCTGGCATGTCCACGAAAGTCCACTGTGAAAACTGCATTGAGTCCAAGGTGGGGATGATTGGCGTGGACCTCCGGGTTCTGCATCCTCTCCGTTCTCGTGCTGCATCCATGGTACGGCGGATGATTCTGTCACTCATCGTGATGTGATAAAGATAGGACGAATGCAATCGCAGTTTAGAATGAGAGTTTAATTTGTAGAGAGGAGAGCAGACAAATCCAAAACATGATCCATAGACGTAATCCAAAAACAGGCGAAGGTCAGGCGAACAGCAAACATGCATATACAGGCCCAGGCAGAGATCAAGGTCGTGGTACTGAAAACAGGGTCGATAAACAAACATGAAACGTGGACTATGACTTGGAACTGGGAGCGGATAACCCAGCGAACTAAACCAGCGAATCCAAACATTAACTATGACATGGACTATGACTATGACTATAAACATGAACCAAGAAACATGACATGAACAATGACTAGGAAAATGAACATCTAAACTATAAGCTAAGCTACTTTACTAACTCTATTCTACGTTAATAATCCGCCCCGTGTGTAGCATGGCTCACGGTATATATATACACCGGCTTCATTAGCCCCACAACTGCTAACAGCTGCGGGCAATACAGAAACACACGTGACTAGACAACACATGACAAGACAGGGCGGAGACATGACATCAATAATAACAAAAGACACGTGGTTATACACGTGTCGGAATGTCACTGCTGTCCACATAGAAGAAGCACAAATGCTTAAATCGTGCTGCTTCACGAGAAAATCATGACATTAATGTTACTCAGAAAACAAAACACAGGTACAACTCATTTGAAGTGATTGTGATTAATGTTACACTTTCAGGTAAAGGAAAAAAAAAATCCCTGCTATTTCTTGCATATCTCTTGTATAGACCCCCAGGGCCAGATTTCCTTTCAGACTTAACAGTTAATGTGGACAAAGCACTGATTGTCTGAGATTTTAACATCCACATAGATAACAAAAACGATGCATTAGGGCTTGCTTTTACAGACCTACTAAACAAAATGACCGGACCCACGCTTCAATCGCTTCAATCATACACTAGACTTAACTATATCTCATGGAACTGAGGTTAATGATATAAATATTCTACCACAAAGTTAAGATATCAGAGATAATTTCATGATACACTGCCTGTAGCTGAGATTAGCCATTTAGAACCGTGTTATCTAATGGGTAGAACTATTATTCCAACCACCACGGACAGTTTCATAAGTAAGCTGCCTGATCTGTCCCAACTATGCTGTGTACCTATAAATATGACTGAACTTGATATGGTGACTAGCAATATGTGCACTAAGCTCGCTAGCACGTTAGATAATTTTGTCAGAAGGACAGTATGTCTAGCTATAGACAGGCTCCAAATGCTTCTAGGGCAGAATGTCTATGAAAACTCATAGAAAGTAACCAAAACAATTAGAGGTTTTTATTCAATATCTAGATTAACAAAAAAAATCTAGATTAACAAATAATAAGACGTCGCCCAAACTGAATATTCCAACACAGTTTAGTAGTAATGACTTCATGGATTTCTTCACTGACAAATTTAATTGAAAGCATCAGGAATATAATTGGAAATGTACAACCAACAGCAGCATCACAGGTTTTAGCCTCCAATATCATCTCCCAAGTACAATTGCAGTCCTTTACCGTTATTGGACAGGGAGAGTTTACAGAACCTATCAACACATCAAAATCAACCACATGTATTCTAGATCCCATACTCACTAATTTCATGAATGAGTTGCTTTCTGTAGTAGGAGAGCCTCCTCTCTATATTATCTCTAGGTCACATCCTGAGAACATTCTAGCTGGTGGTTATTAAGCCTCTCATTAAGAAACCACAAGTAGATCCTGGTAAACTAGAAAATTACAGACCAACGTCAAACCCTCCATTTATGTCTAAAATATTAGAAAAAGTTGTGTCTGCTCAATTATGCTCCTGTTTGCAGAATAATGGTCTCTGAAGAATGTCAATCAGGTTTCAGGCCTTACTGTTTACTGTTTCCAAAATGTATATAAAGACATGTTTGTGTATGTATAATTTGGACTCTCTGCAGACTGTCACACTTTATTGGTTTTCAGTAGAGTTTATTCACTATTGAGATCTACTAAACTCTCTGTCTCTGAAGTTTTTGGCTTAGGCTAAATAGGTTGATTTTATCAACGACAATTTGAATTGAACTCATTCACAAGAACTACACTTAACATACACGAGTACAATAGACTGTACTATCTGAAAACCGTCAACAAAGACAATGATAGTTGTAACGGATGTTATGACATTCAAACCTGGCACGGAGTCCTCGGTAACTGTAATTATTATGATGTGTCCAAATTGCAGGATGTAGTTGAGGGAATGAAAATCAAGAGTAAGATTGATAAATCTAACCTAAATGTGAAATCTGTACACAAGGTAAGTTTGT
Source organism: Ameiurus melas (assembly GCA_012411365.1). NCBI lineage: Eukaryota > Metazoa > Chordata > Actinopteri > Siluriformes > Ictaluridae > Ameiurus > Ameiurus melas. Next base: position 32,477,510 of record CM022755.1, read on the forward strand.
TCCGAGTAAAAACAGAGAACCTGATACACGAGCTAAGGCTGCACTTGAACTAGTGCCCACTGATCTAGCTGGTCGTATTGACCCAGAGGCTAAAGATGGGTTCAATTATGCTTTGGCATTTACTGAGGACTGTTCAAGTGCAGTGTTTGTGTACTTTCTAAAAGATAAGAGTGTCACTCTAAAAGCGACTGAAAAGTTCATCGCTGGTACAACTCCTTATGGGACCATAAAGTGTGTTAGATCAGATAACAGCATAGAATTTACGGCAAAAGGGACCAGAGCACCATATTCACCCCATCAAAATGGGTCTGCTGAGAGAAATTCCAGATCCCTGTTTGAAATGGCAAGATGTATGCTATTAGTAAACAATCTACCTATGATGTGAACTTATGCTGTAATGACCGCTGCAGTAATTAGCAACTGGTGCTACAATGGTAGAATTTGGCAAACCCCATACTATGCACTGACAGGGAGAAAACCTGATCTTTCTAAAATGAGGGTATCTGATCAGGGTAGTGCCCAGACAGAGGGGAGTGATTACAGTACACGTTACCTGAAGAGAAATAGGAGAGCTGCCCAGTATTTGACTGATTATGTTTCTGAAGTTGATTGTGATGACCAGATTCTAACCAACTATTGTTACAAAGTGTGTGACTTACCACAGACATTCAATGAATCTATGCATTCAAGTAAGTCACAGATGTGGGCTAAGGCCATGAAAGAAGAAAAATTTGCCCTAACTATGCTACTGGAGGGTAAACATGCAGTGGGGGGGTAGATGGGTCTATGCCGTCAAAAATAATGCCGATGAGACCGAGACATGCAAGACCAGATAAAGCAAATCAGATATAGCAAAAAGCTATAGTCAAATGATGGGTGTGGATTACAAAGAGGCTTTCTCAACAACAGATATCACTTCAGTATGAGCACTGATGCAAATGGCGGCACAATATGATCTTGATCTTCAAGAGATGCATGTAAAACCTGCCTATTTACATGCTCCAATTGGCTGCGAGATTTACATAGAACAGCCAGAAGGATTTGTGAAGCAGATTATATGGCACTGGCTGCAACCACACAGGAAAGCGTGTATCTTGTGCAGTCGTTGAACGACAAGACAAATACGTTCATGTGCATTCATGTGTTATGTTGTTATAATGGTATACAGTATTGTACACTATGAGAGCAAAGGGGGGAGGGTGTTAACATTTGCAATAGGTGTGCTCTCACACTGCAATAGGTGTGCCCTCACACTCACGTCATGTGTATGTGACCTGTCTTTCATAAAATGGAAATACAAGAAAAGGGTTCCGGTTCAACAGAATACCGAGTAGTAAGCATGTTTTCATGCCTCCATATGAGTTAATTAAATTCCATACTCGGAAATGTCTGCGTCAACATCCTGCTAAGTAGAGTGATTAAGCTGTTCTACGACCAGAACCATGGCTGTAGTGTAAAGCTTCAATTGGATTAAAACCTACAGAATTCAATTCTAGTGACGTGGTCACAGATTTTACAACGCCTCCGAACATAGCTCATCCAATCGAAAACAACTATATCACATATATAATGGCGGTCACATCACATATATAATGGCGGTCACTTCATGCAACTCATTAAGTGTTTACTGGGACTGGTGCTATTTTTAGAACAGTAAATCACTCTAATTACCTCCTACTATAAATGCATGCAAAGCAGGGTGGATGCCAGATCATGCTTGACAGAGAAGGGGAAAAAAATAGATGTCCAGGTGCAGAAAGAAAGAGGCGACTGATTAATAATCTACAACAATCTCACAGCTCACATGCTGTTTATTCAGCAGGTTTGACTTGTAGGGAATGTAGCTTCCTGTTAAATAAGCTGACGTCAGAGTTAGTCAGCATCTCTACTAATACCGTGTTGTTTTTGATGTACAGTAAGATTAGCCAATGTGGCATTTATATGTGTCTTACACCATTGCAGACGCATGATCTTTGTTAAAATAATAATTATTTGAACTTAATTATTTGAGGTTAATCAAAAGATTTGAATCGAGGTCAATCCACAAATTAATACACGAACAAGTCCACACATGTTATGTTTGTGATGAAAGGCATGTGGAACAAACTGTACAGGGTGTAGTGAAGTATTATGCAATGACTGAAACATTGACTTACATTCTAATGGGATCCTGTCACTGAGTGACTTACAATAGGTCTCTAAAATGTCAAAATTTCTCTGATTTATCCTCTCCTGTAAGGATATATCCCCAAACCTGAGAGAGAGAGAGAGAGAGAGAGAAAAAAGAAAGTGTTTAATTAAGGTGAGGTTGAGCACGTTAGCAGCTGCACGATTAAGGTGGAGTTTGTATGGCGAGATATCATACCACAAACTGGGTCAACATGGGACTTGAGTGTGGGAATTTACACCTAGTGCGTTATTGTGTACCTCTCAGCAATCGTCTGCTGTTCGTTGATGCCCACGTTGAAGAGCACGGGGAAGACCTGCAGCAGCTTGCCCTGACGCACTTCATCTGGTAACGTCTGGAAGGTTTGGAGTGGAAGCGGCACCTCAACAGTGTAATGGTCTCTGCAACACACATGCGCACGCACACAAATAGCATATGAACCAATTGGATTTATGTAATCAGGTTACAGGAAAGCCATCTGGATTATAGCTGGTGTAGTGTTTCTGTTTATTTTCGCTTATCCTTACTGCTTCTCTCTCCCTCTCTCTCTCAAACACACACATATACACTTGTACTTTGTGAGAATGTTAAGTTGACATAATCCTGCAGCTAATTAATGCTATGCTACACTTACACTTACGGCATTTTGACAGACGCCGTTATCCAGAGTGACTTACATATATCTCATTTATACAACTGAGCAGTTGAGGGTTAAGGGCCTTGCTCAAGGGCCCAACAGTGGTAGCTTAGTGGTGCTGGGATTTGAACTCATTACCTTCTAGTCGTAACTATTGCACTACCACTGCCACACTTAAATCTAATCACTAACCTCAGTAACCAAAATGGAACCATTTGGCTCTGTATCAATAAAACAAAATATGTGTTTGTTATTTTTGTTTCCCCAGATGTTCTCTCATGTTTTGTGAAAATCTGATTTCTTTGTGGGGACCAGCTGAAGGTCTCCACATGGTCATAATTGTCAGATATTTCTGTCAATGTGGGGATATTTGCTCCTCACTAAAATATAAAAAAAAAATGCCCCACACCCACCGTGCACACTCTTGTAATACAATCCTAAGTCAAGAACATTTCAACATAATATGCTTAAACAAAATGCAGAAGGAACAGGTTTTGGTTTCAACGTACGAGATTTCGCCCCCTACTAAACTGCACCGATGAGCAAAACAAAACAAATAGCAAACTTTTGAACAGAATGCTTGGTGCAAATGTGTATTATTTCATTTTCTGGGAAATATAAAGATGAAAGTTATGATCTTTAAACAAAATAATAACAATTAACACCAATCATTCTGTTAGAAAGTTTACACCCCCCATGGCTCGTGATCTGTCGGGTTGCCTTCTTGAGCATCAGTGAACATTTGCATTTTTTGTCGTGTATGAGTCCCTCAGTCGTCCTCAGTGTGAAAAGATGGATCTCATCATCATCTATTCCCTGATGGAAAGGGGTCAAATATGCAGAAGATGCTGGAAAAGCAAAGAATGTGCAGGAACTGGAGGATTTTTCTGAAGAGCAGTGGGCAGTTTAACTGCTCAGGACAAACAAGGCACTCATGAACAAGTCTCACAAAACATAAAGTTGATTATCATCCAGGTAACGACACAGTATTAATAATTGGAGCGTATGTAAACTTTTGAACTGGTTAATTTGTGTAAATTCAGGTGTTATTGTGTCTTGTGGATTTTATGTAAACATCTGTTATGTGAAATAACTTATTCAGGGCAGAACTAAATAAATAATTAAAGGCCATTCTTATGATCCCTCTTGTTTTTTTAAATGATAAACATTTTGCAGATTCTGCAAGGGGTATGTAAACTGTGTGTTTGTGTGTGTGTGTGTGTGTGTGTGTGTGTGTGTGTGTGTGTGTGTGGCTCACCGTCTGCCTCTGACAGTTGGCTGCAAATTGCTGGGGTCTTCGGAAGCAGCTTCTGTGATTTTGAATGTGACTCTCTGTAGATCAGAAATCCCCACCTCCATGTCCTCCAGCATGCCTATCTCCTCACCTGACACAGAGAGAGAGAGAGAGAGAGAGAGAGAGAGAGAGAGAGAGAGAGAGAGAGCAATTACTACTCATACAGACAGAGACATTCATACACACACACACACACACACACACTCACATAAAACCAACATACATAGCACTCATTCAACCACACAGTAGCACACAGCCTTTCATTCCATCATGTTTGATGGAAACTGTGCAACTGTGTAATACAGTAGCTAAAAGCTTTAAACCTAGCTGTTTGCATTCTTGATGAATGTCAAGATTCACAAACTTTTACTAGAGCATACACACACTTTAATCCACTCATGCTGTTTGAAAGCAGAGAAACTTCTGCCACCCGTAGTGTAAGAGTCACACGGAAATGCCTGACCCACATCTGCACCGAGTGCATGTAAGGACATACATGGGAAACGGCCTGCCCTTATATAGCACTTTTTTTTAACCTAATACCTGAGCCAAACACGCACACAGACACTCTTTCATTGCCTATAGTTTTGCAGCTAAAATCAAGTGGCCTGGAAACAGTGTTAAAATACTTTGTGTCTTTGTGTATTTATCTATATTTGTTTAGTGCTTGAGGTTGGTTTTGTAAGCTGTGTCAAAGTGAGTGACAGAAGAAAACGTAATAAAACCACTGGTTTCACAACCTTGATATCTGATTTTTTTTTTTCATTCACATTAGATGAGTAATGATTCCCAAGGCATTTAACCACAACAAAAAGTATTATTCTCTTCAGACTGCACACACACACACACACACACACACACACACAGACAGAGTCACAGATTGACTGTTGGAGAATGATCATAAATCTAGTTCTCGAGTACTCGCTTTCTCACTTACAGCTTAAAAGCAAACTGAAAACACATGTCTTCCAGCTCCCATTTTCTCTTACATAATTACTCCAATATAGACATTCTACCTTTATTTTTCTTTGACATCGTGCAGTGAACTTTTGGGAGGTTGGGGTCGGGGGTAAAGAGCTCAGAAGAAAAAAACAAAACAAACCAAAACTGACACGTTTGGCACAAATCACAGAAATAACGGTTGTATAACTGTTTGGTGAAAATAGCACTTGGAAGTAAGCTTTGTCAAAGATTCCTGTGATGTTCTTTCCTTTTTCAGTTTGACAAGTGAATTTTCCATATGTTCCTGCTTCCTGTTTGATATATTTATTAATGAAAATTGTACACCAAAATTATGTGGGAGATTCCGGAGCCCCGGGGCTAAATGACTGGAAGGTTTGAGATCCAGCAGTAGACAGATGGGAAGACGTGAGAAGTAAATTGCTGGCTATTAAGACTTAAATTTACAAGATCCCTTGTCTCTTTCAAGTTAAACCTTTGTCTCTATCAACTTGAATCTTGGTGGCCTGAGGGGTTGTAGACTTTCATCTCAGATTGAACAAAATGAAGTGCTTTAGGTTATGAACACATGGTGACAAGTAAGTTATTGATACTGTGATAATTGGCGACTGGAGCAGGATACAGAGGCGTCATGTTGGCGATCCAGAAATCCAGAAACCCCTGTTAAAATGACAAGTTTGTGTGATGTAAAAAAGATAAATCTCGTCAGAAATTCTCCCACCCTCAATGTAAAATTATAACGTATAAAAATGAACCGAATATTTTATGGAAAATCAGGAAAAATTCAAACAATTCACAATAACCTGGTTGCATAAGTGTGACCACCTTTTCATAATCGGGGATATGACTGTGTTCAGAATGAACCAATCACATTCTATCTCCTGTTCAAAAGTAATTATCATACAGCTGTCAGCAATGCACTTATTCTGATTCTGTAGGATTTTTTAAAATCTTCTTGGCTTCATCTGACTGATGAAGTCATGGTCCTCAAAGAGCTTTCAAAGCCTGTATGGCATCTCACTTGTCAAATAAATCAGAAGAGGGGTATAAAAGAATTGCCCAGAAATTAGATGTACCATGGAACACTATGAAGGCCATCATCAACAAATGGAGAAAATGGAGCAGTCGATTTAAGTGCAAAACCTTCAGATGTCTGCTAGTAAGCTGAAGATGAAAAGGAATTTCCCATGTGACCATGACAACGCCCCAAAGCATACATCCAAATCAACAAAGGAATGGCTTAAACAGAAGAAGATTGATGTTTTTGAATGACTTAGCCAGAGCCCAGACCTGAATCCAACTGAAAATCTGTGGAGTGACCTGAAGCGGGTTGTGTACAGGAGATGCTCCCATAATCTCATGGCTCTAGAAGAGAATTATTTTGCAAGAAAGAGCAATAAAATATTGCCAAGTCAAGATGTGGCACGCTGTTAGACTCTTAATCCAAAAAGACTGAGTGGTGTAATAAAATCAAAAGGTGCTTCAACAAAGCATTCGTTTTGGTGTGCACACTTATGCAACCAGGTTATTCTAACCTTTTTATTTTTCCTAATCTTCCCTAAAGTGTTTGATTGTTTTCACTTCCTTTTTCTATGCTATAATTTCACATTGGGAGTGGAGAACGTTCTGACCTGATTTTTCTTAGTTTCATTTTTCACAAAAACCTTCCCATTTTAGGGAACAGGGGGTGGCGTGGGCGGGGTGTGTAGACTTTTTATATCCACTGTAACAAACAGTACAAAGACGTTATCTAAAATCAAGTTCAAGGTGCGTGCAAGGGTCAGGCCATCGACAATCAGCCCGGATTAGGGCAGACAAGAACAGATGCGGTAGAGAGAAAGGGAAGGTGTTATACTTTTTCCGTTGTTTGGTTGTTTGGAATAGGGAGGCTAGTTAAAAAAATATATATCTTTTTATCAAACAATCTTTTCTTTCTTTTTTTTTAGTGTTACCCTGATTATTAACTCCATCAACAAGCTTATTTTTACTATATTTTGTAATTTGCATCAAAATCTGTTGTCCGTGCTCTTTCATTTATGCCACACCCGTCGCTTCCTGCTGACACAAGAAGCCAGATGTTAACTCGGTTTGAGAGATGAATAAAAGTCTTGTGAATATGGTACTTGGATTTTGACCATAAATAAGTATGCTTTACAGTATGTACTCACTGTATGTGCTGAGCAGGCTCTCAAACTGAGCCACCACTCCTACTGTGTGCAGTTGTCTGATGAAGCCCTTATCCTCTATTCCAGAATACAACCGCATAAGAAAACCACAGGCTAGTGCAGCCAGCTGTGGAAACACACATACAATGTACCAGTTAGTCGAACATCGTCAACGGATGCTTATAGGAAATGTAAATACTCACTGGACCTGCTCAATTGCTAAAAAATTCGATATTTATTCAGCTGGATGGCATCCTTGATTTCATCATTTCTGTTGCTCAAAGTACTTAAAGGCTGAGCTGAAACAGTTATGAGAACACCAAGAAAACACACATTTGGGAGTGAAGTGTATTGTGTCACGTCAATAAACACTGAGCACGGGCACTGAGTTCAGCAATGTGTTCAGTGTTCACTTACATGACTAACCATCCAGAAGAAGACTAAGTGGACAGGATGTGACTCAGGAAAATGGTATTAAAGTGTTGAAAAAGATATGAAGTCTGAAAAAGATATGAAACTTCTTAGGCATGTAAGGCAAAGTCACGTGAAAAGAACTTATTTGCGAAATTTTTGATTTTTTGAGGAAGTGCTGCTCATGGAATTTTTCAGTCACTGTTTTGGAATAGCGCTAAATGGTCACAAGTTGAAAAAAAGGAAAGAAAAAAAAACCCCCACAGAGGACGAAGTGCTGGTGAAAAACACAGACTGTGGAGAATGCGCATTATGGAGATTTCCAAATGATCTCAAATGATTATTGCACGGCAATAGATCTCTATTCCGCAGGAAAAGTCTCTCGGTGAGATGATGACTTCCAGGAACGTTGGGATCTGCATCCAACTTACAGAACCACGATAGCAGTGCTTTATGCATCAATGTTTCATGTGCCATGGAGCATAGTTCGCTTAACCTAAATGTAATAAAGGTATGTCTGACAAATAAGAGGATTTATGCACGAATAAAGCTTTGACTATTGTAAGACAGAAAAGGCATCTCTGGGCGAACCCATGTCTTAATTTGGGGCAGTATTACAGGGGAAAGTTGGCTGAAAGGAGATGTGCGTGACAACGGGCTGGAGCGACGGCAGGTACTAGGAGCGATGGAAAGTAGGAGGAGCTCACCGCTTGGCTGAATACAGTGTCACGTCTCTGTTGGAGCTGCAGGCCTGACGGTGTGCTGCACGCTGCCTCCTGGAGGAGAACAAAACTCATGGACTTGCTCGCTCTGTCTGCCACCTCGTTTACACAGTCCTTCAGCGCCACCACCAAGGGGCTGAGCTGTTCCCTCCAGTCTGCAGCTAACACACACACACACAGAGAGAGAGAGAGAGAGAGAGAGAGAGAGAGAGAGAGAGAGAGAGAGATTTACAAAGCACATATATCATTTTAAAATGATGCGATAATGCCAATCACAAGCTAACACACCATTATCATCTGTTACAATGATATAAATGTTCTTAATGTGCCTAATTTTCATTTATGTCAAATATTTGGTCATATTCCTAAAACAAACCTGTGCTACAGTCATAAAGAGGTCCGTGTTTGTTTTCTGGGACACCGTGTCTGTCCACAGTAATGGTGCAGTATAGTGGTTTAACAGCATATACAAACCCAAGTAAAATATCGCTATAATGTCGCTATAATATCATTTCTTGATTTAAAAAAAAAATGTGATCAGTTATCTTTTGCATGGATCTAGTGCAGCACCTGACTCTACTACTGAGCCCCTAGCTGCTCTTGTTAATAACGAGGAAGTTTGCGTTGCCACTTAGTTGTTGCCGTCGCTCCCATTTCTCAATCTGCGCTTCCCTTAAGTCCCGGTGTAGTGATTTGAAAACCGCAGCGTTATTCGATGTTTTGACATAATTTCCACTGAAACAGGAAGTCTTGGTGGGATACATCGAGTAACTCCTGCCCTTTCTAAATAGCAAATCGCTTCTAGTCAATTCGCTTCTAATAGATTCTAGAACACAATTGATTGGAGAGATGAGAAGCTGAAGTGCAGAATGATGCCATCGAAACTGCTGAGCCGTATTGGTGGTAGAGAGAGACTGTACATTTTGAATCTTCTAAACGTGCATTTTGTCAGAATGTTGGAGCACACTTGCTTATAGATAAGCTTAAGGCGAACATACTCATACTAACAGCCACAAAACGGCAATTTTGAATTCATGTGGACTTTAAGGCTGTTTGACTCCCGGTGCTGTAGTGTGGTGTCTCAGGGTGGTGTTGAAAAAGTACAAGTTATCACTTTGTCATTCAGCAGATCCAAGACAGCAGAATTTTTTCATCCATCCATCCATCCATACATCCATCTTCTTACTCCTTCTTCAGGCTCACGGGGAACCTGGAGCCTATCCCAGGGAGCATGGGGCACAAGGCGGGGTACACCCTGGACAAGGTGCCAGTCCATTGCTGGGCACAATCACATACACACTCACACACCCATTCATACACTACGGACACTTTAGACACACAGCAGACTTTTTTTTTTCTTTTTCTTTTTTCAGTTTTGCATCCAACCAAAGGATAATGTGGGGTTGGTGTTTTAGGGGTTAGTTACGTGTTCACGGAAGAGGTGGGTCTTTGAAGATGGTGAAAGATTCTGCGGTCTGGATTGAGGTTGGAAGTTCATTCCACCACTGAGGAACAGTTAGTTTGAAGGTTCTGGAAAGGAACCTTGATCCACGATGAGTAGGTACTACTTAGCATTGGTCGCTAACCGATCGCAGATTGTGTGAGGGAACGTAAGCCTTCTGGAGAGTGTTGAATGTGACTGCCTGGGACCGAAGAGAGTTTGGGGGACAATTCGCCGAATAAACACTTTATTATTTGATTTTTCTTTTGACACATAGCCAGTAAGCTAATGCGCATTTGATTAAAAAAAATGGTAAGCAAACATGGAGTGTGTGGATCTAAGTGGTTATCACAAAGAAAGTTCATGAGGTGCATTAACACGGAGGACACAGCTAATGCAGTTGTTGAAGCCAAACGCAGGATGATTAATTATTGATAGCAGTTAAAACTCAACAAAGCACTACAGTGCAAGAATATACAGTCAGGTCCATAAATATTTGCACATTGACATTGAAGTTATTGTTATTTAAGCTGTCTAAAATAGTTTACTTTGGAGTTAGCTCCTTAGAGATCTCCTCCATATGTCTTATAAAGAAGGCCAAACATTGCGAAAACAGTAATGGATTTTAGGCCTGGTTGGCGTTCCGTGGTTCACCACTGGAGGGCAGCATTGCCTAACAGCAGTGAGAGGCAGTGTTTACTCACTCACCTCCCTAATCACACCTTATTGCTGGAGTTCAAGCTCTCTCTTTTCACTACCCTCAATTACATTTCTCCCCCGTTGACAACTAATGTCATCAGGGCCATTACTAGAGTGTCTTGGCTCCGTCTCGCCCCCACGCAGGCGCTAATAAACCTGCTGTCTTATCTCCATGCCTGACAAGATGTGTGTCAGGATCAAATACTGCAGGGCAGTGGGGAATGCTGGACTTTCCGCTGACCTCACTAAGGTGAGGAATGTTATAATCATTAGTAGATGTCATGTCACGAGCCTTAAATAAAGATTTCATTTTCGTTCCATTTCCTGAATTTTCCAGTGCGTGTTTCTAATATAACCTCAAACATGCAATAATGTTTTATAGATTCACCGCTCGTGATTCTTTACACATGAAACTCACATCCACGGTCTCATCTTGACTGTTTAAGTACATGAAAACCTGTCCACGAAACAACAGGACATGTTTCACCGTTGAGTTCAAGCAGCTGAGCGGGATCATTTTCATAGAGCTGGTGAACTTTCCGAAGCAGGACATATCTTCCTCATGATGACTTGAGGAAGATATGTCCTGCTTCGGACTTGAGGAAGATATGTCCTGCAATCAGCGCACTGACAAGTCTTTCCGTTTTCAGGAACACCGCCACTGCTTTGTTCATTCAGGAAGCTGATTAGAAGTTCTCGCAACTGATCTGCTCTCGGAACCTCCTCCACACGAACTCCGCTCTCTGGCACATCCCTGACACCATGCCGGAGAGTTCACGTATAACTACAACGTCACCGTTTATTTAAACAGAAAAGGATATCATTTTGAAATTCAGAGGAAAAACTGGCAAGACACCAAAGAGCTTTCCACACGTTCCCTTCCCTCCGTGCTAGCTCATGCGGACAGAGAGAGAGAGAGAGAGAGAGAGAGAGAGAGAGAGAAGAGAGAGATGGAGTCAGAGAGAAAAGAGAATGAACATGTGATCATGGACAGAAAAGGGTCAGAGTGGCCCCTGCATTAAAAAGCACTTTAATGCCCTTTGACATCCACACACCTCCATTTCTGCAAATGGCCATGTTTCAGCCTTAGTGCTTCTACAGATCCACTCAGAACCATAAAGCCACATTTCAGATTCCCAGCTGCCTCACGAAATTCTCAGTAAAATAAGAGCTAAGACACATAAGGGATGAGGACGGAGAGAATGTAGCAGTAATAACAGGGATGAATGACAGCAGCCTGAGCTGAGCTCCAGTCATAGAATCAAGTTGTGTGTTCACCGTCTTGTGCTACACTTGTCCTTTCTTCTAGTTTTGCGCACTGCTTAAAATGAATCCCACATGCACGTAGAAACTGTCGATGGCACTTAAGAAAAATTATGTTCCAGCCACTATGGCACGATCTTGCAGTGCTGCTCACAACATGAATGATCTGGTATATTTTTGCACTCTACCAGGCTGTCTCATAACCAGATAAGCTGTCATGATGAATTGTCTTGGCTGAAATGGCTGATAATGGACGTAGACTGGATCTGAAGGTGGGGGAAAAAAGCTTATTGTCACGGTTGTGGGTAGAGACGGATACAAATGCAGAACTGAAGTGAAATGTTTAATAATGTACAAACAAAACACAAAACAAGACTTACATGAAACAAGAGCGAGCATAACGTGATACCGATAGACAGATTAATAATGAAAGACAGCCAGTGCAGTGCAGAATGTGACTATATATACAGAAGTGCTAATGAGCCAATATGTGAAACAGGTGAATCAAGACAAGTGACTAGGTGCGGTGGTGGATGGGAATTGTCTCTAGTTCTTCTGTTTACATGACAGATCCCTCCTTAACGCATTGCTCCTGAAGCACACAATCAATTCAGGAGGTAATCCTGGACCCTCGAACCAGATGTCCGTAAGCACTTCAGAGTTCAATTGTGTGTCATCCCTCATGGGGCTAGACAGAGGACACTTGACATGATCTCTGAGGTTCAGATGTAGGGTGGTCTCTTCTGCACCACAGAGAGATGACGTGATATCCTCAGCCTGGCTTGAGTGTGGAGCGATGACTACTGTGCAGTCACTGGGAGGGAACAAAGCTCAAGGCAGAGCTCGAGGGAGGAGCGACAATCACCATGATGATAGACGGGGGATCGACGTTCTCTGCGAGTCCACTGGGAGGATCAAAGTTCTCCACGAGGCCAGAGGGGGAGTGATGTCCTCCATGGAGCAGGAAGGGGGAGCGACATACAGCGTGAAGTGAGGAAAAGGAGCAACACCTTCACTGGAGCATGGAGACAGAACAACATGCTCACAACATGCTGAGCAGGAAGATAGAGCGATGTCCTCAGCGGAGTAGGAAGGTGGAGCGTTGTCCTCAGCAGAGCAGGACTGCAGAGCGACATTCTCAGCTGAGCAGGAAGGTAGATTGATGTCTTCAGTGGAGCAGGACAGCAGAGCAATATTCTCAGCCGAGTAGGAAGGTAAAGCGATGTCCTCAGAGGAGCAGGACAGCAGAGCGACATTCTCACCCGAGTAGGAAGGCGGAGCGATGTCCGAAGAGGATCCTGGTGTAGTGACGTCCGAGGCGGAGCAGGGAAGTAAAGCGGAGCTCGGGACCGAACATGGGGACTGAGTGGCATCCTCAGTCGAGCAGGGAGGCAGAACAACATTCTCCGTTGACTTGGCAGGCTGAACAAGATCCACAGAAAAGGGAGGAAGGCAGATCGGTGTCCTTAGTGGGGCAGGGAGGGTGGGGGATGGTTTCAGCCTGGTTGGAAAGCTCCTTCTTCATATAAGCCCTGAGGGAGTACATCATGTCGAGCCATACCTGATTGGCTTTGATCAGGGAGAATCTCCCTTCCTTCTCTCACCTCGGTTTTTTGCTTTCAAAAAGGGCCTCTTGGATGCTGAAAAAATCTGCTGTATCCATTTTATAAGGTCTTGCATTCTGTCACGGTTGTAGGTAGAGACTGATGCAAATGCAGAACTGAAGTGAAATGTTTAATAATGTACAAACAAAACTCAAAACAAGACTTACATGAAACAAGAGCAAGCATAACGTGATACCTATAGACAGACCAAACAACACAAGACAACCAGTGCAGTGTACAATGTGACAATATATACACAAGTTCTAACGTGCAGTGGCTGATGGTAATCATAGTCTCTAGTCCTTCTCTGCTATTTACATAACACTTATATACAGTAATTAACTGTGTGAAAGTTTTGTGCCTTACCTGGACTGTGGGAGGTAATGACATCAGCGAGTGCCTGGTCAGGAGCAGACTCCTGGTTGTTGTTGTCCTGCTCCTGTAGCTTATCCACCATGGCAATGACACAGTTCAGACCCTTGGCCACATTGGCCCACACCCTGTCCTGGAGAGGCAAGAAAGAGAGAGTCAGAGCGACATGGTGTCACACATGGACATCATTATGGGCTGTGTTTCTGAAAATAATAACGATAATGCTACTAGAAACCAAAAATATATGTACACAGAGCAGCATTTATACAAATGTCTCTACAGTGACTTTGACTTGTTGGTCTCAGGCAGGTTTGAGTATTCCTGAAACTGCAGATCTCCTTAGATTTTTGCATAGAAAAATCCATTGAGCCACATTTCTAGAGGTGTAAACACTTGCTGATGAGAGGTCATAGGTGAATGGGCAGACAGATTCATATAACCATTCTTTACAACCGCGGTGATCAGAAAAGCGTCTCAGAATGCACAACGTCAAACCTCGAGGTGGACGGGAGACAACAGCAGAAGAACAAATCGAGTTCCAGTCCAGTGGACTTTTCCAATGGTGGAACATGTTATATAGTCAGAAATAACACAAAATGTATGAGGTTACAATACCAATTCCAGACTACGCATGTAAAAGCGATATCTTTTCCTAGAAAGGAATTGCAGTTGTAAAAAAAAAAAATATGTGGATGGATTTACTCACTCAAAATATTTTGAGTGAAGGATCTTTTCAAATTGTTCTCTTGAATTATTCATTCTTTCTCTTCAAATGTAAAATTATGAAAATAAGTTGCAATTGCAAAATGTCTACAGTTACAGCAGTTTGAATGTGGGAATTTAAAAAAATATATACTATTAAAGAAGCCTTGTGTCATTTTTTGCTAGGTAGGCCTGTTTCAATTCAAGAATGCACATACATCATACACCACAGTTCCATTATAGCATGTTGTTGCCATATGGCGACAATGACATTTTACCATTTAACAGAATACTCAAAATATATAAACTTGTTTAAATGACAAGTTTAAACTTAGTGTTCAGAATTGTTCCCTTTGTTCCCTAGTTTTGCTTAAATATTGAGAAAAAAATAAAAATAAATGATTAATATATATATATATATATATATATATATATATATATATATATATATATATATATGGAGGGCCCTGCAATGATGTCCTTCTCCATGCCATGTGATTGGAAAAAAAAAAAAAGGAAGTGCAAACAGCAGTTCCTGGTCATGTGACATGGCATTTCCCCTCCCAATGTAACTCTTTCAAGTTACAAAATAAAACAGTAGCTTTGTATTATTGACTATAAAAAAATGAGAGATAAATTAATTGTTGCCATATGACAACACCATGCAATAAAGGGTTAAGTACACTTAAGGGTGTACAATATCCATAGTATACTTAACACATGCTTTTTGGTAAAAAGTAGCCGTTTTTTATTTTTATTTTTGGTTCTATACTGTGTTTTAATTCTAGACAACGTCAAAGTCTTTACACTGTGGAATCGGTTTGCTGTTTATCAAAGAAACCCACCACTCCAGTCTGTGAATAGACTGATCCTATATACAACCTGACATTCGCTACTGAGCTTGGAAATTCTATGCCTGCTTTAAAAAGCACAAGGATAGTAAAAATGTAAGCCACATTTCTCTGTGAACCACCTCAGCACTGGCAAAAGCTTCACAGGTCCATATACCTTAATGGAGCTCGTTTGAAGCCATTTGCCCTCCGCTCTTCCTGCTTTCTATCCTCCACACCTTGTATGTTCTCAGCAGCCCTGGCTTCATTATGTTTTTTTGTTGCAGTGTTGTGGTTTCTGCAGTTGCTCATCTCTCGCCCTTGTACAGCAAGAGTAATTAGGCTTCCCAATGCGATAAGTACGACGAACTACATGCCTCCTTTGTTTTCACCCCTTTATTTCAGACCATTTTCTTCCTTTTGCTTCATTTTCCCTCTACTGAGCTGTACTGAAAAAGAGTCATTTCATCATTGATTAGAGATTGTTGTTTTAGCTTTGCTGCTAATCTCCTGCTGTTAGCCACAGCTACGGCATTGATGCTGCACCAAAAAAATAAACACACACACACACCCACACACACCTCCTTATATTAGTATCTTTGTGGAACTTTTTTACTAAATTGCATGTTACTTTAGGAAAATAATCCTCGTCTCGTACCTAAATATAACTATGAACATAATTTTCTAAAAGGAAACATGTTTTGATGTATTTTTCTGTAATAAAGTTGAATTTTATTAGAACCAACAGTACATTCTAACACATATTTGCAGCTTGCAGTGTATGAAGACACTTTACACTCTTCTATACCTTACAGAAAGTTTCAGTGTTTTTTTAATGAATAATTTTCAAGGTCGTTTCTGCGAGTCAGAATTTGTCCCAAGGCATGCGTCCTCTCCCAGTCTCCTACTTCCCTGGCGATAAAGTCTCAACGGTGACTTATTTTTTTGATGGTGAACTTAAAACTCATACAGGCTGTTTCCCTCTTTTATCCTGAAACATTAAACTCACAACATTAAACACACTCTGCCCTGATCCACCACCGGCAAGGCCTTCTCTGAGGCCCAGCGCAGATCAGGGGGGAGAGAACATGGGAGAAAAGAGAGAGAGAGAAGCGAGTGGATACTTGCCCATTCCTCTTCATCGTACTCCTTGTGGTGAGGAAGGTCTTGGTGTTTAAGAGGCTGGCGAGCTTCATTTTTCAGGGGCGTCTGAGATCCAGACACGTTGTTGCAGATGACGACGCTCGGCTCGTGGCTCTGGTTTTGGTTCGGGGTCACGTCCAAGGTTCCGGTTTGGGTCAAGTGTGTTTCGGTCTGGGCGGAAATGTGGCTTTTGTTCATGTAGCCGGGTCGTGCTGCGTGTAGCGCAAAGAGAGCGTTCTTCACCAGCTCGTCCTTCAGAGTGTGCACAAACTGCTCGGTCTGAAACACAAGCGCATGTTCGTTTAGCACGAATATCTGACACTCCAATATTTTCCTAACCTTGCATACTATTAAAGTGAACCAGGAGCCAGTAGAATGTGAGAGCATGCAAGAACCCATGCCCAAACTTCATAAACGCGCGCACTTCAGAAGAAATGAACGAGATACGGCGAACGAGAATGAAGCACTCGAAGGAGCAAGGGAAGACTCTGGATGAAAGGAGGAATGAAAAACCCAGAGATGAGCTTCTTCTCCTTAGGTCTGGAGAACAATAACAACAACAACAACAAACAGCTCAATTGCTCCTGCGCCAGAAACCATAGTACAGAAAGAAAAAGAAATAGCAGCGGGTCAAAGGAAAGAAGATATTGAGGTAGCTAGTGATAGACAGATAGTAATAAGGAAAGAGAAGAGGAGGTGGGAGGCTACAGGAAAGCAGATGAGTATGAGTATGAGTTCCTGCTCGGCCGACAGTCACAAGAGCCCTTAAGAATAATTGAGTTAGCGTCACAACAGGCCAGTCTATTACGCCTATGGATGCAAAATAAATAAATAAATAAATAAAAATAATAATTAAAAATATGCTGGACACAGGTCCACCAAAGGCCAATGAATAGAGGGAGTCAAGTAGAAGAATTACTGAAAAAGAGAGGTAAAGAAAGGGTGAGGTTGGGTGAAGGAAAAGAGGAACACGCACACACACACACACACACACACACACACACACACACCAAACACTCTTAGAGAACTTATTTTGTGATTTAATGCAAATGCAAATCAAGGCATAAGAGCACAGTGTTGGGGTGTGTGTGTGTGTGTGTGTGTGTGTGTGTTTGTGATAGAAATATACTCAGTATGCTAACCTGGTGATAAGTGATGCAACACATTACAGGTATCCGTCTTAACATTCATGGTTAGGTGATATTCTAACCATGGGACATTTTTCTACTGATATACAATTCCACTTCACTTATAGATTTTCCTGATAGAAGTACCTGACTCACTGACAGAACATAAAACTAATGTGTTTTCTCCTGTGGCTAAGAGCGAACCCCAGACATCACGTCTTGTCCCTATGACAGTGATAAATGAGCCTTTCGTTTCACGGATTTGATAGTTTCTATTAATTACAGGATGCTCAGTAAATAACGATGCAATGGCTGTCTCACCCACATCTGTTTAGAATTACATGTACTGTTGTGGAACGTCCAGAAAACACGTCAGTTCCTGTTATCACTTACATTATAGCAGCTATATATATATATATATATATATATATATATATATATATATATATATATATATATATATATATATATATATATATATATATATATACACCTTGTCCTGAAATCTTTCCTGAAGAGGGGGGTTGTAGAAGATCCACACATTTTTTTACATGGTGCACATACTGTATCTTTATTGCACTGGTTCATGTTCAGTTGTTTAGGAAGACTGGAATCGCACAGTTGAAATAAAAGTCGTCACAGGGATCTGCTGCTAAAAATAGAACTACTAATCAGAATATTCAGACCTGTTCCGGGCTGTTGGTTTAATGAACTCTTCATAGGTAGATTTCTGATATGAACTATGATTTGTGCGATGGTTATATATTGTTTGTGTATTGTGTATTGTCTGTATGTCTGTTAGATTTTGCTGCAAAACTAGTTTCCCCTAAGGGGGACAATAAAAAATAAACAAACAAAATCGACAACAGACCGTAGAATAAGTTAAAGATCAACGTTCATCGGATGCGCAGGTACGACATTCCAAACCTTCATGAGTAATTATGTTCTTGTGCATTTTTGAGAGCTAAGCTAGTTGCTATGATCTAAATACAAATAAGTCGGTATTCTATATTCTTGGCAGTTCAGGATGTTCATGTGTAAGAAGTCAAGTAAAAGCAAACTGAGTTTTGGATGCTTTGACATTTTTAGGGTATTTTTACGGTGCTGGTGTGTGGGGTGGCATGGTAGCTTAGTGGTTTGCACGTTTGCCTTGCACCTTCAGGGTTGGTTGTTTGAATCCCACGTCCGCCCTTTGTGAACAGAGCTTGCATGTTCTCCATGTGCTTCGGGGATTTCCTCTGGGTACTCTGGTTTCCTCCCCCAGTCCAAAAAAGAAAGTGTTGTAGGCTGATTGTCCTTTTCAGATTGTATGCAGTGTGTTAGTGTGTGAGTACAATCGTGCCCTGCAATGGGTTTGTACCCAGCCTTGTGGCCGGAGTTAGGCTCCAGGATAGGTTATGAAGTACAGAGAATGGATGGATGGTGAGCGTGTGTCTATCCAGGATGGTGTAGCTATGGGCCTGGTTGTGTCTCACTTACTGACAGCCCTCACTTTTAAAATGGCTGATACACTCCTGCTTTCCTATATTGAACGCTTAATAGCACTGGCCCTGAAGACTCCTTCCAGAAATGCTAAATAATAGCAGATAGCATCTTCACCATATCAGAAAACTACACACATTTATATCATACAGCACATCCACCAGAAAAGTCCCGATGAATACAATAACGCACTAGAACAAGCGCATTCATTTAAACCTGCGATTTGCTTTGCAGTACTACCGTCAGCTGTTATTAAAATTATTATCTATATAAAATAAATGAATAATCAACACCTTCAAACCAATCAGAATCAAGAATTGAAAAGGGCCGTATTCAGGGAATTGTTTCCATCCTTGAAATCAGGTTGTAATTCATGTTATAAGATTTTTTTTTAGATTATGAAATAAGAGCAACTGGGTGAGAGGAAGCAATAGTTCACACCAAACTGAAATAGCAATGCCTGCAAGGAGAATCTCGAGTAATATGCAAGGTCAGAATGTCAATCTGCATTCTAGCTGACCTGCTTAGCTTTAAAAGTATGATGTGAATCTCACCAAGGAGGTCTATTTACAGCGTTCCTGTGGTCAGTTGGACAGGAACTGCTCTCTCATTTCACACCGCGGAGACACAAGCGCAATGTTGATGGACTCTTTCCTCCTCATGCTCCATCAATCACTTATTAAGCCATCGATTGAGTTCTCTACCTAGAAGCTTATCACTGTAATTTCCATTTAGTCACTAATCTGTTTAGGGCTGGAATGAACTTTCTGGATTATATGAGCTTGAAAAGAACCAAATCATATTTAGAAATTTCCCCTATTGGGATTTTCATTATCTCTCAATTTACGCTGGAGGAAAATCAAGACGACGTATGGAGGAGAATTACAGAGCGGTAATGTTCTAGGAGTCTGGAGTCTAAGATGCGCAAAATGGATTTTGTGCAGCGAGGAACGACGACTGGAGCGCTGTATTACCCGGGATGCTGAAAGGCCACAGCCCTGAGCAGTTCCCTGCCTTTCTTAATGTCACATACCTGATTCAGCTTGTCATAATCATGAAGGCATGCGTGAGAGGAATGATGGTGCAATGGAGCAGTAAATGAGTAAAAGCTGCAGTGCTGTGGCTCTCAGGATTAGGAAAGAACAACTGTGCTGGTATTTAAACACCAGGAGGTAGAGAAAACATCCCAGTGTTGTGTTTTGTAGCGAGATTACAATCTGTTGCAGGTCTAACAATCTGCTGTATCACCTGAGGTGTAGTTTCCAACAGTTTTGCTGAGTTTTTATATCTACTATTCATCACAATTAATGATCTTATTTATCACCTTTAGTCAGGATTATAGCTGGATAGGGATTATCTGCATATAACCGCAGGTGTAAGTGCACCCAGGATGCATTTAAAACAGACTGAGATCTGATTAGTATTCAGGTCCGAGGTTATTCAGCCAGCAGGAAGACAAGTGTAAATACATCTGTCTCTCCAACACACATACATTACATTACATCATAAAGCATGTGGTGTATGACTGCGAAAAATGGATGACTAGGGAAAAAAAAAAAAAAAAAGCAATGAAAATGTTCATCTTTGATTAGCCAACCATCCTCTGCATAGAATAACTGGAAATGACAAACAACACGATGCGGCGCACGAAGCTTTTTACGAATTAAAAGCTGGTTTGAATATGACGGCTTAATCCGACTAACCAGAGATGGATTTGCAATTGAGAAACTCGATGATTAAGAGGCAGGAAACGATAGATTTCCTGTTCCAACCATTGATTTGAACACAATATGATGGGTTTGGGAGATAAATGAACGCTCAAATAAGTAAATAAATAAATACAAGACGACAAATTAAAGGACAAACCAACATAATCTCCTATTTAGACAAGATTCAATTCAATTCCATCGTTTGAAGGTGCTCCTCTCTGATGTTATTACTGTCCAGACCGGTGTGAGGAAATTACGCACTGAATTACTTACTGATTGTTTATTATTTTTTTTAAACCCAACTCTGTGGTCATCGGGTAATCTTGATCACATCTGGTAATCTTAGTCACAAGTTTTTGACCTTCGCCTCCGGCCGTATTTAGTCACCTAGCGCACGTATGACATATAACTTCTCCTCCACACTGCCTACACTGGAGCCCATTAGCAGGAGAGCGTGAAACTGCGGGCTGATTAAAGGGGCTATTATAATGTCAGCTACAGGTATAAAGACACTTTATATTCACATGTGCCACAATAGCACGGAGTGTGTCATTTTGAAAGGGCAATTATTGTATCGCTGTAAGTTATTCAAATCATTCGACTAACAAATAAATAAACACCATCGTATGAAGCTGTGTGACACATAGACAAAACAACCTGGCAGAAACTCATCCCTAATTGCACTCTGTACGTGAGAGGTTTATCACAGCGGACACGTATAGAAGAGTTATTAGAGATGTCGTCCAATGAAACTAATCACATCTGGATAGGGCTTCTCTAAGCTTCTCCAGAACAGCTTCAGGGCACCATGGCATCTGGAATGGTACTGGAACAATGAACACTTTAGTTGGAGTTTCGAATCCAAAATGGTGAGTGTGAAGGCAACAACGTGTGATTTACATCATATTCCTCCTTATCGAACAATTCAGCGAGCCCTCTTGCTCTTGGGATAGGGCGGAGTCATTGTAGAAGAGACCCCGCCCATTTATTGCTTCACTCGAAGGGGACAAATGAAGTCAAACCATGCAAACCATCCCTATCCAGCAAGAATTCCACCCTCAGCATAACAGAGGCGGTGATTTTTCCTTTTATTTCTCACTTGTCTGTATTTGATTAATGTATGAATGATAATGATTGGGTTGTGTCCATCAACTAAATCTGTGCCATGATTAAATGAGCCCTTGATTTGTAACGGGTATAATAATATCTGCTTTGTTAATCCCTTACACCCCAAATCGCAGACCGCGCTGCTAATTTGTAAACTGTTCCACAGACCCGCATAAGCTTGATGGGTGATGGCGCTTTTTCTGCCTATGCTCCTATCCTTCAGAACTCGCTTTCTATCGAACTTAGGGAAACTCAGACCTTTGACACTTTTAAAGCTCTACTCAAGACATTCTTTTTAAACAAGCATTTGCTTGCTGATGTCTACTTTTATTATTATTATTATTATTATTATTATTATTATTATTATTATTCTGTCCAGGGTGTCCAGGGTGAACCCCGCCTTGTGCCCGATGCTTCCTGGGATAGGCTCCAGGTTCCCCGTGACCCTGAAAAGTAGTAAGCGGTAGAAGATGGATGGATGGATTATTATTATTATTATTATTATTATTATTATTATTATTATTATACCCTGTCCAGGGTGTACCCCGCCTTGTGCCCAATACTCCCTGGGATAGGCTCCAGGTTCCCCCGTGACCCTGAAAATGGATTTTATAGAGCTGCATTTTAAGTGCGCTCTATAAAATAATGCTTATTACTACTACTACTACTATTATTATTATTATTATTATTATTATTATATGTAGTGAAAGAGTCCTTGGAAAATCCTGGATTGACTTTTTGCATGTTTTGAGCAGGTACATCAGGGAAAGCCCAACCTCTGCTCGTTCAACAAATTTTACAACTTTGCATGACTTTCCTACAGTGACACATGAGCCACTTGGTGAAAACAGTAATGCTCTGAGTGTGTGTGTGTGTGTGTGTGTGTTCATCCGTGTAAGACGTACAAAATCAAATGTTTAATCTCGCTGTTATTCTCTCACAGACAGACACACAGTCGGAGATTTCAATCAGACTCTGCTAGCTGTGGCAGTGGAGCAATGGATGCTGGGAGGACTCGTGTCTCTAATCAAGGCAGAGAGGAGCAGTGACAGAGAGAATGTACCAATTAAAGCAGTTGATTGGACGCTATTCCGCTGAGGCAAAAACAATCTCGTCGTAGCAGATTGCATCCTGACAACACCAGATGTAATTCATTAATTACACTGATAAAACACCAAAGCCTCTGGTTTGGCAACCGATCGTGCCCTGCCTTTGTTAGGTTTTGGCATGGGAAAAGAGACGGTCGTTCGTGAAGGCCGGTGTGACCACTCGGCCGTTCTTAACACGCCGTAATAGAGGCTAGCGAATCAAGATGAAAATTGTTCCAATCTCTTTCACTAGCTATCAGGCACAAATTACATAGAGACACAAATTGGACACAGCGGTTCTTTAATCAAAACATTTAAAAGCAGAATGATTACGGATTTAAGTCTGTCTCGTAGCATTCCTACCCACTGCTACATAATATGGTGACAGAACACTTCCAAAACTCAGTTACAGACCTGATGGAGAATGGCAGGGCTGCATTCACTTCATGTGTGACATCACGCTGTTGTGTGCTTGTGTAAAACCTGTATGGAAAGGTGTATTGATTTTGGAGGCGTGTCACTTAAATGCAAGTAGTTTAAGCGCGAACAACCTCTGTCTTTTTCACTATATCCCTGCACTTGACATGAAAATGACACGGACATGGACATTCACTTTTTCTCATTTTTACTTCACTGCTCACCATGAAGGGACACCATGAATTTTAAAACAGTGTTACATACTACGACATACATGCGGCGGCTGTGGCTCAGGTGGTAGAGCAGGACTAATCATAGGGTTGGTGGTTCGATTCCCAGCCCACGTGACTCCACATGCCGAAGTGTCTTTGGGCAAGACACTGAACCCCAAGTTGCTCCCGATGGCAAGTTAGCGCCTTGCATGGCCGCTCTGCTACCGTTGGTGTGTGAATGGGCGAATGAGACACAGTGTAAAGCGCTTTGGATAAAAGTGCAGACCGTTTACATACTACTGAAACTTGGTCCTCACCTTTTCCTCCAGACTCTTGAGGGCCTCCCGGAGGCTGTGGCTGGATCGTTCCTGGGCCTGGATGAGAAGGCGGTCGGCCAGGCCGCAGATGAGGGGCTGCAGCTGGGCCACCATGCTCAGGATCTCTCTGGCCTTGGCTGTGTGCTCTGGAGAGTAATAGATGCACTGATATGCCGTGCTGTAGCTGTGGAGAAGGAACAGATGATGAGCGTCCGACACGACAAACAACTCTCAAAGAGATTTTAAAGCAGCCACATTTTTCTAACACAATGCTTTCCAAATAAAAAATGACTGCAATCATGGATATGTAAACACCGAGAAACGTAGGCCATGGAGCTGACCTATGGAGGACAGAGCAGAATCGATACGAAGATTGCAACTCGAAACCGCTAGCATATGATCTAATCAATTGACGCCCACTAGCTTTGTGCACTCTGCCTGCAAACTCATTGCGGTTGAGTTCATATCTAATTTCAGTCAGTTAAACAAGTCATATTATGACATAAGGTGAAGCAACACGTCGAGTTGGTTTCCTCATTATCCGTTATGAGCAGAATGAGCAGTTTCGCTGCAGGAAATGCATTAAAGATCAGCTTTAAAGGCCGCCGAATAGTTCTCTAGTGTAGAGTCACAGCGTGCTCAATGTGCACAGCTTTGAAAGTGTTTTACAGAGATGAGAGGTTCATTTGTTTCTTTTCACCTGGTGAAAGATCTCCATGTAAAGACAAACGAACAAACCAACCCTAAAAAAAAATTACAAGTATGGTTATTGTTGATATCGTGGAATCTTCTTCAGGAATAATGGAAACTTCTGAGTCTCGAGGTTTTGGATGATTTTTATTACAAAAGTAACAAGAGCCAAGTCGTAGTCTGATCAAATAAATTCTTCTAGTATTTGGTGCGAAAAGCTACATTCCGCTGAAATCATCTGGTGAAAGGGCTATGTCTTATTATTTCAAGCATTTTTGTATCATTCCTGAAGGTCCATGAAACACACGTGGAGTGAACTTTAAAAATCTGAAAAACTCATTCCAGCATGAGTGTGTTTTCAACGAATAACTTTTAATCGCTTCTTTGAAAACACAGCGAGTTAACTTCAACTACAGTAAGTCGATCCGTCAACTGAATCAGTTAACTGCATTCAGCAGTCGCTGCCGGAATTCATGATTTCACGATCAGAGAAATTAACATAAAACAAAGCAAACTCTGCAATATTCGTAGAAGAAAATAAATTTTTTTCGAAGTTACCACAGATTTGGCCAAATACGTCCAAAGCCATCTTCGATTCATGTGTGTCGAACATGAGTACAGCTTAAATTTCTCCTTTACCGACAAACATCACTGCATAAGACAATTTCGTGCAATTGCAATTTCGCCAATTCAAGCACTGCAAATCACAGAAAATCACAGAAAAAACTTCTGCGAAATCCTGTACGGGCTGATTACGGCCACGTAATAATTATCATGAGCAGACATCTTAAAATAATTTATCCATGTGCATACTTTGTTTTGTGGATGTCCCAAAACATGGCTGTTCTGGGACAGCTGAACTTGGGTGAATCGGAACAAAATATTCAATTGTGAGGGATTTTGTACTACAGTTTAATCAACAGTACCAGGCAACGTGATTAAATTTGTATGGGTTTCTCATGATATCAGGTTGAAGAATCTCAGGTAACATATCTATCTATCTATTTATTTATTTATTTATTTATTAGCATCTTTTCAATTTCCACATTTTCTCCTTAATTTGATCATCCGCCAAATTCCACCCACTAGGTCATGTGACGCCAACTACAACATCTTTTCAAATAGTGCTAATCTTCAGGATGAGATATTCAAAAATGTGTATTGTGATACTGGAAAACTTTGACTATATGTTATTAAGACATAAAATATCAACAATTCCCTATACCATAAAGCCTCATCCTGACCTTAGTTTAAAATGACAAACCAAAAAATTTTTTTTAATCAAAATTCCTCGCCTAAAATGATCCAAATCCCAAGCCATAAAAGTTTCTTCAGATGAAAAATATCATCCATCAAACACTGGCGCATTCATTAGCTTGAAAATAGCTTCCCGTTCCTATTATTACGAAGACTTAGAAAGAAAACTGCACAAGGCTGTTTGGTTTAAAAAGATGCCTCCATATGCTGGACACAAACTCAATTAAGCTTGTAATAAAAAGCCAAATTAGGCTGTGATTCAGCTAGTCCTGGAGACATTTCGAGTTTTACTGGATTCCAACACACCTGATCCAGGTCAAAAGGGGATTGCTAATGAGCTGATGTGTTAGATCAGGTGTGTGAGGAGTAGAGGACAGTCTACACGGTCCAGGGCTGTGGAGCAGAGAAAACTTGATCTGGAGAAAACAACAAACAGGACAAAATACCATCTGAGACCTGCTCATGGCAGAGCGCACACAAAACCTGAGGCCGTGGCAGAGAAAGGACAAATCAACACAGCCTTTATTAACTGAGTTGGATCAAGGCAAGGTGGCTAAATGCTGAGGGCCAGAACACAGGAAATGAACGGCCTCAATCTCGAGATGCTCTGAAAACCAAAATCCCCCCAAAAGTCAATTATAAATCAAAAAGTTTTCAGCAGTTTTTTTTTTTTTTTAACTCCCAAGACAAATATGCACTCCAAGTTATTTATGGAAGGAAGTGCTACTCTTTAAAACCTGCAGGGGTGTAAGCAGCTTCCACCCAGTAAATTAGCTCCTGTTTCTGAGCTCTACTGTAACTAATCCACCACACAGAGCAAGACAGCAGCCTTGGGGGGGGGGGGGGTGGTTGGGGGGGTTTGGATGTTGGAGAAATTGTGGAAAGGTAAACGTCTGCTGTGGGTGTTCATAAATCATCAATGGGAATGAATGATGACACTAAATAGAGCGAGGAAAGCGCAAAAGCCCTTAAGTGTAATTAAGCTCCAGTCTCCGGTGTAAGTTTAATTAATAGCCGAGAAACAGATAGAAGTATAGAAGTATGCTCTTCGGTTTGCCACTAGCGTCCAGCAGAGAACAACCCGGACTTAATCACTGATCCGAAGTCGGTGCTCATGCCCTCCCCGGCACTAGTGATACTGCTGAAACTGCACAACGACTCGAAAACAACAAACTGTGCTTTATAGCCTCTCGTGCAGGAGGATATGGCTTTGTCTGGACAGAAGCACACGTGTGTACACATTCCTACACACTCTCAAATGCTTCCTTTCTCTTCTTTCATCACACACACACACACACACACACACACACATACGTATAAGCAATACATTCTGAGATGAAACATTCTCAGTGAAGTTCACTCCAGTCTAAATGTTAAGCACATAGTCTCGCTCACAATCTGACACCTGAAGAAAAAGGGCTTAATGATTCAAAGTGGCTGTTAAAAGATAGATTAGTCACATTCTGTCATTCAGGTCATGCCTACCAGCTTCAATTAAACACAAATAAAGTGGAGAATAAAAGTCTCTCAAGGTATGCACAGTGCCAGTGATACGGTTCTTTAATGAGGCCTAAATGGCTCAGTTCCATATAGAAGACCCCGATATGGAAATAATGAGGGCTGCACGATGAATCAGATTTAAAACCAGGACAACATTTTTGGCTTCTTCAGTGAATCAGATACAGTTTCTTTGATAGTCTCTAGTTCCAGTTAATCGCAACGTCCCTGATTATAAGCTTTTCTGTTTGGAGTTAGGACTAATTCATGAAATGCACATATAAGCAGAGTTACAATGTAACTCTGTAACAATGTATCCGAAAGTGTTTTATTTCTCATATACCACAGCAATTTGCCAGCAATAAAGGACATTTATTTATTAAAGACTTGCACAACATACTGTTTTTTATAGTTATGTTGTGGAACGTTCATGAAACAAACTCGTTCCTGTTATCACTTGCGGTATAACAGCTATAACAGTTCCCTCACCAGCCTCTTTTTCTCTCTCTTAAAATGAATAATCAGACAGTGGAGTCAAATACACATCTCGTTATAGAACAATTAGCTAATAGAACACTTGCTAGGTCCATACTGTAAATGAAATAAATAAATCCTGTGTAAATTGTTTAGTATAGAAAAAATAAAGTGTTATAATGAGCACATTGATATGGACCTGTGATCCGAATTATAGCCAGGACTCCTGTCAGAGCTGCTGTTAGAGAAAATGAATCTTCTAAATAAACCTTCTGAAATTCAGCAACACTGTGGCGTAAATTACGACAGTCAATATGCAAAATAACGATATCATGGATGCTTTCAGAACATTTCTCTGCCTGGTCCATTAGGAATGGCAATGATTAGTCAGGCAGCATTATATCAGGAGATAAAATGTACTGACAAAGTCTAAAACATTAAGACTGATGGCTTCTAAAGGTACTTATACTGGATAAATCTGAAGGAGCATTGCATGAATCTTTCTCGATGAGGGCCCGAATTTCTCTTCACCAGACAAGTCTGAACATAATCATATGATAAACACAAGGCTGTCATTTTGAATGAAGGTCTAGGTCTGGCCTAGTGGTGTTGTAATATTTTTATATATATTTTTTTAAATACAATGTTGGGATTTCTTGGAAACCATGACAATGTTTTAAGTAAATTATCGTGACAAGTTTGAATATTGTAACATGCATAGTTTGGATTGTAATTTTTTAAAAATTAGCATCTAGCTGTGCTATGTTTAACACTTAAAAAAATTCAATTCATGTGATTATTTGATCTTTTTTTCTGAAGATGGTGTGGGATCACCACTGTCTGAGAGTATCGCAGCTTCTCTATACTTTGAGTGAGAGAGATGTGTTTTTTTTTTTCTCATGAAAACAGACTGTGGTTTGGCAGTTTGCCATTTTGAACCTAGGTTGGTTTCTCCATCCTCTATGTTAGGAATGGCAATACGAAATATCTATTTAGAAACGTTTCTGGGCCTTTTGATTATGGAAAGTTGGACTATAGCCAATTAGATGGCTATTGTCTCCCTGCAGTTCTCGCCTGGTTTCCCACTGACGCTAAACAGGGTTGAGCCTGGCCCGTACCTGGATGTAAGACCTCCCTGAGAAAACTAAGGTTGCTGCTGAAAGTGGTATTAGCGAGGCCAGCAGGGGGCTCTCGCCCTGTGCTCTGTGAGGGGCCTAATGCTCCGGTATAGTGACGGGGACACTACACTGTAAAAAACAGCATGGTCTTTCGGATGAGATGTTTAAAAAATCGAGGTCCTGCCTCTCTGTGGTCATTCAAAATCTCAGGATACTTCTCGTAAAAGAGTAGGGGTATAACCCTGGTGTCCTGGTAAAATCACCCAGACTCAGTGTTTTGTACATGGCAGGAAAAATATACCCTGTCATATTTCTGTGAGAATAGTCTGTCTGCAACTGACACACAAAAAGAAGTGATATCTAAGTTTAAAGACTCATAATGTACAATGTGCCATAACAACATCATGTTCCTGAACTGGCTGATAACCTGTTATCAATTGTCCTGATTCGATATTGAGCAAAATAATTGTGACGATCCTTTTAGCCATTACTGTGCAACCCTAATGAATAATGATGGTTTTTGACTCAGCTGGCCAGCTGAGGCTGTAGCATATTATACTGTAGAAGTTGTGAAGATGGAGGAGGATATTATAGGTGACAATGAATTGGCAATGTGGTCCCCGTCCCCCTCTTATTTCCTCCCCTGCTCGCATTGTGCCCCAGGGAACAAAGAGCGACAGCCATTTCATTGTCCTCTTTGCAGCACCGCTTCATGGTCTCAACACCTTGCTCCCTTGCTTTTGCCTTTCGTCCATCCAGCACGTCTTTGATGAATTAATGGCGCATTAAATGGCCACGTTTCGCATGTCACTGTTCGGCTAGCTTTTAATCAAATCCTATAATCAAAGTGTCACCAGACAAAGCTTGGGTGGACAAGAGATAGTGAATAGGAAAAATGTTTCAGTGTATATGTATGTGTGTGTTTGATGGTCTCAGCCAGGTTCCTACTTAGGATAGGATAAACCCCCCCCCTCCCGAAAAAAACCCCACTATGCCAAGTGAATAAAACACAAGAGGAACTCTTTAAAATAACTGCTTTCCCAAAACCGGTTGAAGAGGCAGTGAGTTACCCAAGACAGAGTGTTAAAATAATAATGACAGCACTGCTGTGTGGTCGGCCACAAAGGCATTAAAACGGATTTGATTTCTGAGAGACATACTATTTGATTTTAGGCAAGAGTTTGAGGCTCAAGGAGGCTTACTTGGGCAGCGAGGCAGAAAATTGGAAACTTTAAGCTACAGTGAGTCATTAACTAAGTCAAATAAGAAACAAAACCATCGCCATATCTCCGGGATTAGTCCTCAATGTAATCTCTCTTTCAGCAAAACTGATTTCAATTCAGTGAACCTGAAAAAGTACACTCCTTCTTATCAGTGGCTTGTACAGCTGATAAACTGACCATCTTCCCAACTGACCTCGGTTCTGAAAGTGCTTTTGTGATTTTAAACATTTCTCGTATTAAGAGCATTTCAGAAACTTCACACAGGGCTCATACAGGCACTTCAAAATGAAGTGTCAGGCCTTTCAAGGATTTTCCAAGCACTTTCTTTGTTTAGTTTTCAAGGACGACACAAGAGATCACTGAACAAGCTCGTGATTTGTTCATCATAGCTTCGTGTTTTACAACTTTTAAAGTGATGTGATTAATGTTTTCCACACTTTTATACGCCTCATCTTCGAACCAAGCTGAATTAAACTAGTATTTCCAGGAATCACAAATTATTTGATCCTTTAGTCAGGTAACATAAATGAGCCCAGTTAATGTCCGTTTATCCTGGTCAGCGGCATGGTGGATCTGGAGACTATCCTGGGCATGATGCCCCTGTCCATTGCAGGGCACCATGCACAGATACATTGATTCATTGATTCATACCTCGGGGCAACTTATCTTTATCTCCTGTTTTAGGAAGTGAGAGATAAAATAAATGATTAGATTACTACATTTAAAATGTACTTTATGTCAGTGTAATGAGTGAAGAATTCTACACTATAATAGAAATGACAAGTTGTCTGTGCACATGAGGAAGGGAAAGTCTTTATGATTTAAAATTCTTCTTTTTAAACAATCAACATTAATTCACTTTCCAGCAATTGCATCATGTCGTCCCCATACCTTAAACACTGGTTGACAATCAATGCGCCACCAGAGAGATGTAATAATAGCCAAGTCTCCATCTTGCACTGCTTCCCTCATTTGCACATGTTCATGATACGATATGATTGTAGCGTGAACTGATCCCCAGCAGGTGCACTTGTTTTGAGCCTGCATGAATAATACGTAACATGCTTTGTTCCTCTGATTATTTCTAGCACTTTTCCATCAGGATCAAATCTGCAACCCACATTTTGTTGTTACTTCCACTGCCAAGTGATCTGCTCTGTAACTAAATATCTGGGTTGAATTGGCTACCCTTCTTACCAGGGTCCCAAGAAAGCCAAATATGAATACATTGAGAGAGCTAGAAATAGTGTCAATTGAATCATAATGCTAAATAGTATGCAAAACAAAGTATGCCACAGTTTCTATCTTTATATCGTATCATGCATTTTAGATGAATAGTACTGCATATGGTATGGCACGTACACCACTATTAGACTGTATGCCTGTGCAATTTTGGTAGTGTCTAATATTTCCATTGACTGGAACGTGCTTGACCAAAATACTGGAATATTGCAGGTGCGTGACCTGAACCCCAAGTTGCTCCCGATGGCAAGTTAGCATCTTGCATGGCAGCTCTGCTACCATTGGTGCGTGCGTGTGTGAGAATGGCCGAATGAGACACAGTGTAAAACATTTTGGATAAAAGCACTATAAAAGCGCGCCATTTACCATCCATCTTCAACTTCTTACTCCTTTTCAGGGTCACGGGGAACCTGGAGCCTATCCCAGGGAGCATCGGGCACAAGGCGGGGTACACCCTGGACAGGGTGCCAGTCCATCGCAGGGCACAATCACACACACATTCACACACCCATTCATACACTACGGATACTTTAGACATGCCAATCAGCCTACCATGCATGTCTTTTGACTGAGGGAGGAAACTGGAGTACCCGGAGGAAATCCGCACACACAGAGCCGCGGGAATCGAATCCCAACGATGGCGGTGTGAGGCAAACGTACTAAGCCACCGTGCGCACAGGTGCGTGACCATGATACGGAAATACCGCAGGTGCTTGACCATGATACGGAAGTACTGCAGGTGTGAGACCATGAAATGGGAATACTGCAGGTGTGTGACCATGATATGTACATAGTGCAGGTGCTAGGCCAGGTTATGTATACAGGTATTCGACAATAGTGTGGACACAGACACTGTTAGTCCACCAAGGTATAGACCCAGGCACTTCAGCAGGTTACGGTACTGAGACAGGTAAAGACACTCGATCGGGGTACAGATACAAGTACTAAAACATTGTATGGACGTAGTGTAGGTTTTTTAACCAGAGTACACATTACAGCCGGTCAACCATGGTACGGACATACTGCAGGTACTCGACCAGGGTACAGACACAGGGACTCAACCTGGCTATCAATATACTGCCAGTGCCCAACCAGGGTATGGACACAGTGACTCCACCAGGGTACAGACACAGGTACTCGACCCAGGTAGAAACTATACCATGCCAAACTGGAATAGTAAAAAAAAAAAAAAAATTGATGATGTCTAGTCTGTCAGTAAATTAATTAAAAGATGCCTGTTTAAATGAAGCATTGAACTGACGGTTAATACAATTCAACATCGCTATTAGAAGATGGAGGCCCAAAGAGAGACTACATGATTAAAATGATCATTAGTCTGGGCATATACACTGAACCAAGACCTTTTATAATTGCCTATATGCGTTTCATATCATGAACGGAAGACATGTGAATTATAATGACCAAAGAATGCAGAATATTTTATACACTTTGGATTTGGACAGATAAAATTAACCAAGTGTATGCATTCTAAGGACATTTCAAGTTCAGTGAAACTCAATAAGGTTTCCATGTAATTACCCACAAAACCTTGCGCATGAAATCTTGACATGATTGATGTTCGGAATACTAAGCAACAGCCTGTTCACTGTGAAATCAGTGAATGTGCCAGCTCCAGCCTCTACGAAGATTCCAGATGACGCCAACGTCTGTGAATACTTTGGATGTTAAAAACACTGCACGTGTTGTTCCTGGGATAGCAGTGTGCCTGAACCGTTCTGCTCTACGGGCCGTCCTGGACCATCCTGGTGCCCTGTTTTTGGAGTTCTTGTCTATTGGAGGCCAGTTATTGTTGGTGAGGATGGCCCCATATGGAAAGCCTAGGGACACTTGGAAGCGGTAGAGATGGCATTGGACTGCAACTAATGTGCACAGTTTTGGTGTGGTGTCTTTTTGTGCCCGGGTCTCCATCAGTAGACAGTGTATGAGTTCAGCAGAATAGACTTCATGTTGAGACTGTGTTGAATCTCCTGAATACACAGCTGCACTTTTGTTTTATCATGTAGCACACAGTTATAGAAGGGATTTATTAATAACTACACTATCCGTTGTTACCCAGATGAGGATAGGTTCCCTTTCACATTTACATTTATTCATTTAGCAGACGCTTTTATCCAAAGCGACTTACAAATTATTCTGGTTCCTTTGAGTCTGGTTCCTCTCAAGGTTTCTTCCTCATATCATCTCAGGGAGCTTTTCCTTGCCATCGTCGCCTCTGGCTTGCTCATTAGGTACAAATATATCAATTTTAAATTTAGATTGGAAATGTATATATTTCTGTAAAGCTGCTTTGTGACAATGTCAATTGTAAGAAGCGCTATACAAATAAAACTGAATTGAATTGAAATGAGAATGAGGAGGTGGTCCACTGATTTGAGATCAGCAATGCATCGTTTTTCAGGGCAATAGCTGATGAGGGATGCCACTGTGCCTGG
The DNA here is from genome assembly GCA_012411365.1 of Ameiurus melas. Taxonomy (NCBI): domain Eukaryota; kingdom Metazoa; phylum Chordata; class Actinopteri; order Siluriformes; family Ictaluridae; genus Ameiurus; species Ameiurus melas. The sequence continues at coordinate 32,511,333 of CM022755.1, forward strand.
TTCATTGCTTTCCCTGCCGGTTTTGGCAGCTTCGGGCGAGCCGGGCAGAAAGATGGGAACTGTCTAACTAATTAAACATCTCCTCTGACAGAGAGAAAAGGAGGCAAGCAGGGAGCAAAGGAGGGAGATGGCAGCAGACGGGAATCAGTAATTGAATCACAGAATGGGGATTCAATCAAGAACGACACAGAATATCAATAGAGACCCTGGGGGTGGCAATGGGACCGCACGAAAGCAGCTGTTCAAGATGACATACTGAGAAACCGAAAGAGAGAGAGAGAGAGAGAGAGAGAGAGAGAGAGACCACAATACCAGGCAAAGAAGAGCATCCACTCCCAATCAAAGCATGACGGCCCTATTCGATACTGCCATGGAAACTGCACACGAGGCTCTGCAGTTCTGCTGCTGCCATATTACTAAAGTAAACACCAATTACTTTCTGTTAGAATGACTAGCTTAAGGGCTGGGTTCAGACAAAACTCTTCCAAAGTTAGAAGGATATGAGGTGCAAAATGTTGCCCTCAGTGGGATCCTAATACTCCATCTGCTTCCGAGGGTATGAGATCAGCTCAGCACATCAACAAAACCAAATCTTTGGGCAGGAACTGCAGAAAACATGCAGAATTATTCTTTTTTTTGCATAGCAGATGAGGTCTCCCTTTTCACATACTCATAGTGTCAACTTCAGAGCTGTTTTCAAGGGTAAACTTAGATATTTTATCATTCATTCATCTTCAGTAACCCACTTTATCGTGGTTAGGTTTGTAGATCAGTGGCCAGTCCAATGCAAGACACCACCTAGGCACATTCACGCCTGGGGCTAATTAATGTACCCTAGTGCATGTTCTTGGGAAGTAGAAGGAAATCAGAGAACCCTGAGGAAACCTACACGAACAAAGGAAAAACATATGAAACTCTAGGCAGACATTAACCCAAGCTCTACGGATTGAACCAGGGACCTTGGATGCGTGAGGCGACAATGGTAATTTAAAGATCCGTCCCATTTTTAATATTTTTTAAAACAGTACCCCTCCACTGCAAAAAACATGCCGTGCAAATGTGGGTAGAGATTATCATTCAGAAATAAACCAATCAGAGATCTTTATAGGCATGATAATCATGAAACATTCAAGGTGTATTTGTATACAGAAAAATGTGCCAAATGTGTCTTTGAGTGCCAAACACACAGACACGTGTCCCAGTAATGTGCTTGTTTTTAACAGACTGAAATAGCGCTTTAGAAAATGTTAATCCTTGACTATAGACAAACTGGATTTAGTTCTCGTGTATCAAAAATGAATCAAAGTCTCGTGTGACAGGTGGGTAGGTTTAGAGCTTAATAATTCTCCACAACTTAACGGGTGTGTCAGGACTAAAACAAACCCATTTTTACCTGTATAAAATAGATATTCATCAGAATTTTTTTTTTTGTAGCACCATGGAACTCTGGGAAACTGTGGCCTCAATAGCACAAAACATTTGGGTTTAAAGAAAAACTCTGCCTGAATTCAATCTTCATATTCGCCTCGCCTCTCTATCTGCTGACGTGCTTAAGGATTTGTCTTAAAGACAAACAGGAAAAAAACAAAAAAAGCAACAACAACTTAGTGAGCCTTACAGAGACAAAGCCTAAAGGTGTTATGTGCCTGAGAGGGCACTGTGATTGACAAGGTTTGAGAACTCACCTCTTCTTCTCTGCTTCATATCGGCTGAGCAGCTTCTGAAGGCCTCCGTTCTTAAAGCCCTGGAAGTGAGCGGCTGGAGCTCCAACTGTGATCACATCGTAGAAGGAGTCTGGCAGAACAAAATAACACGGGTATCAGCATGCAGCCAGCCAAGTCTTTCTGCTTGCACAATTGACTGACACTGGATTTCAAAGAGGGACTAGTCTTTGGAGAAGATGATCTTTCCACACAAACATCTTTTCATATCCAGTAATAACAGCCAAAGTTTGCAGGCAGTTTTCCAAGGTCTCGGGCTAATATTCACCGGATAATAACAATGAGGGGCGGCCTGTCTGTATAAAATTGTCGCTCGTTGTTGCTAAGCTAAAATTCCAATTGTCTTCGAGCACACTGACTTCACTCGTAATCTCGCCATGAATTGCCAAGTGAATTATGTGGGTAGTTCAGTATTTGGGTAATTAATCTTTTTTTTTTTTGTGCTCATCCAGAGTCAGATGAAATCATGGATATTATTATTTTTCCGCTTCCGTGTGCTGCTGGAAGATTTATCAAAGCTATTTGGTTTAAAATAATGAAAGGCGGTTTGCAGGGACCCCTTTCTTCCTCTTCACAGCAGAAGAGAAACAAACCCACTAATGAAAGTTTCACTGTTACTCATTTAGTGTTTCTGACGCGGTTTAATTACTATATTCTCAGATGAAAGACAATAATTAGACAAGTGTCTGCCTTGGGAAATATTTCTTTCAAATACTAGGCATTTTTCCGTCACCTACTGGGTGCACATATTTAAATTCAAGTAACATCAACAAAGCTGTAACACATTGAGGTACAGGGAAAAACGGATGCGATTTGGTCGGAATGGTAAAAATGATTATTTTTTTCAAAATAAATGAATAAATCAGATGCAAAATTAAAGTACACAGCGTTCACACTACAAATGCATTTCCTGTACCTGTGCTGTTATAATATCACTCTGCCAATGGAAAACAAGACCTCCACTTATTATGCTGGTAACATCACCTCCCATTTCATATCTGTGCCTTTAACTATGTGTGAAGGTGTTTATTAAAGCAAAGGTAACATCTGAAATCCAGCCACAGTTATAATATTCCAGCCTCCCACTGACACGAATACACTTGATAATCATGACAAAAGGGGCAGCATATTGATATATAGATCAAAGCACACTGAGAAACATGGCATGGCGATAATAGGACACAGATTTAATTTGTCGTGCTAAGCTCTAATTTGATCATTACGGACCAGGTGTTACAGCTGAGGTCTTGCGTTTTAAAATGCAATGTCCACGATACCAATTTCATGTAATTCACAGAGGACTTCACGCTGATGTTGATGTGAACCGCTTCTGCTGATGAAATCCATCAAATTAATTCATGTTACTTTGGGAAAGCAGAAGAACTCGGGTTTATTAGTGAAATTGTTTAGCCAATCCTTTCAGAAACAGGGAAGATTGAACTGCTTTTTTGGATATCTAGCTTCCATATATTATGGCTTCAGTCCATTTTGAAGTGATCGTGTCCCTGCATGAATGCAAATGTAAATCCTTCACAGTGATAAAAGCAAGCTAGAACGGATGGGTTAATGATAATAATGAGTCTTTATTGGACACATATACGTTACAGCACAGTGAAATTATTATCGCAGAATTGCAGAATGATAGGAGGTTGGGGTCAGAACGCAGGGTCAGCCATGATATGGTGCCCTCGGAGCAGAGAGGGTTAAGGGCCTTGCTCAAGTGTCCAACAGTGGCAGCTTGGCAGTGCTGGGGCTTGAACCCACGACCCTCTGATCAGTAACCCAGAGTCTGGCAGTGTTAGGGCTTGAAGCCCTGACCTTCCAATCATTAACACAGAGCCTTGACTACCAAGACACCACTCCCCCATTAGAAACTAAACAAAAAACAAGAAGTGTAAGGCTTAGTAAGTTGTTGGGTCATTATAGGCCTACAGAAAAAAAAATTAATGCACAATGGCATCAATCCTACTTCTCTCTCGAACTGCACTTCCAAAAGATTTTCCCTCAGTTGGTATCCTGAAGATGGCGGTGGAGAGAGTGTCTAACAAATCGCTCCAAAATCTCCAAAATTGGGTTGAGATCTGGCAAACGTGAAGATCTTAGCAGGTGATTTACATCGTTTTAATCCTCATCACACCATTCAATTCAATGAGCCCCTGTGCCCTGTCGAAGTGGGCGGAGTCAACCTGGAAGAGACCATGCCCATCAGGATAGAAGATTCAGAACTTTGTACTGATTTGTAGTGATACTTAGGGGACAAGTGCAGCCAAACCAGGCCGGGGAAATAAATAATCAGCCCCTCCCCCTTCCCCCCAGAAGAGTAATCCAGTGGTTGTGGTTCTTGCTGATGGTCTAATTATACCAAACGTCCTTTCATATCACACTAATGCACAAGAATTACACGCATTAAATATGAGGTTTCAAAGACCATTTTGAACCCTGTATACTGAGGTTTTTCCTAGAGATCTAAATGCAGATGTCACTTTAGTCACTGTTCCTATTGAAACACCGCCAGTCGAGTGTCTTTGTGACAGAATCTCCACGCCCCAATAACGAATCCTTTTTCAGAGTCACTTAGATCTCTTTTTATCTTGATACAAAATTTATGTAAACACATAAATAAGCACACAGACACACACACACATATATATATATATATATATATATATATATATATATATATATATATATATATATATATATATATATATATAACACCAAGCATGATAGGATGTTAATTGCTTAATTCTATCATGCAGTACACTTGTCTTGAACCACTGGTGATGTTGTCAAGTTTTAAAAAAAAAGTGTTTGGGGCATAATAGTCAAAGACTTTGGAGTTCATATAATGTAATTAAGACTCTGAGGACAACAGACACTTTGTAAAGGACAACTGAACTTGGATTCCCTAAAAAAAATCTCCCACATCCAGTTTGTTCGGTTTCAGTGCAAAGAACTTTGAGTTTTTGTGTGTTTTTGGTTCCTTTTCAGCTATGTTGGCCATATAGTAGCTCTGCCTCATGCTAGCAGCGCGCTTTATGTAAGGTCATGTAATGAGCTAGCCCGTGGTCTTGACAGGAAGTTGGCTCTGGGAGATGTTCGACAGCAATTAATGAGCAGCCTCTCCGTAGGCCTGGCACCCTGCTGTGCCACTCTCGCCATACCACGCTCCTCTGCCACATTCAGGCTTCACTAATGACAACAGGAGCTCTGACTCCCGATGCCCACCCCCAATTTTCCTCCCGCCTCCCTGAGCACATCTAATTGGCCGCTTCTCAATAGCTCGCGTCAGGGGCATAAGTCACACGCGGCCCAATTTGGAGCTGATTTGCTCCGATTTTCCTGCCGTCTATAAATTGAATGGAAAGGAGGTGTGCGCAGGAAACCTCTCTCTCTCCCTCTCTTCCTTGGCAGAAGAGAAATAGATTGCAGTCTGACAGAAGCTAGAATTATTCATAGTTAACCAAAACACTTGGATGGGTTAAATAAGATGAAATATTTTGATGCAGTCTACGCAGGGATAAGGAAGAGTGTTTCGGCACGGTTCTTTCCTGCTCAAATTCAAAGCCTTAACGAGCAAGTGCAATTTCGGGCAGAAAAGTGTCCTCTGTACGCATAAAAAGAGTTCAAAAAAGAAATATCATTTATAGGTATTAGTATGTGTGTGGGACATAAAAGGTTTAAGGCTACTCCGGGAAATTGTGCAATTGCTGAACATTCAAAAGAGACTATAGAGAGCAAGCAGGATGAAGAAAATGTGCATCGAGTGTGACATTGCTGAATTATGAGGAGACTGCGGAGAAAGCAGGAGGAACAAAGGTGTCTATACACCGTGCATTTTCATCTAGTATTTCATCCACTTTCCTTTGAATAGAGAGATAAATAGACAGACGCAGATACAATTTCATTTGTAATGCACATAGTCACAAAGCAGCATTACAAAAATCAAGACCTAGATTTCGATCACTCATGAAAAAGCCAAAGGCAACAGTGGCATTGGGTGGGGGTGGGGTGGGGGGGTGTTGGGACGACGACTCCCTCCTGAGATAATATTGAGAGGAATCAGACTCTATAAGGAACCCATTCTCATAGTGTGATATAGTATACAGTATACAGGTGTAGAAGAGTAAAGACAAACAATTCTATGTGTGTTTAAAGGATGTTCGGTACATGACTAGGTTTTAACCAGGGGGAATCTTTAGGGTATCCGTGCGGAACCATCCACAGAAACAGGAAGTAAATGGTCTGCCTTTTAACCTTAGCGGTTCTACACAGCACTTTACACTGTTTCTCATTCACCCATTCGCACAGCAGAAGAGCTGCCATGCAAGATGCTAGTCTTCCATCGGGAGCAACTTGAGCTTCAGTGTCTTGCCCAAGGACACTTCAGCATGTAGAGGCACATGGGATGGGAATCGAACACTACGATTAGAGCACAACCCGCTCTACCACCTGAGCCACAGCCGCCCCGAAGTGCAGAAAGCAGATGTAAAGCATCAAGATGAATCGATCATGTCCAGAGCATGAGAAGAACCACAGAATTTCTTGTGTGTCAGGGCCTTGCGTTGGCATCACGACGTGAGTATTGAAAACTAATTGCTTATATTTTCCTCACTGAAACATTAAAGCACCTCAAAAATGATAGAAAACCTCCACAAGGCATACAGCGCAGGTCTGCGTCAAGCAACACAAGGAGTGAGTGCTCTGAACATGCAAACGTCCTCATCCATTCATTCTATGTGAATTTTAATCGTGCACATAAGAACAGATATTTCCTAATAAAATCAATCAATAAATGAATGAATAAAATCTCCCGCGTATGAAGGGTTTTTACGCAGATGATATAAAATAAGCCAGAAACAATCAGAACTCAACGCCCACAGCATCGTCAGAGATGTCTCCACCGCCAACACGTCTAGTCCTTCTAATTACCAAGTTCCAGGCTTCAGATACCCTTAATACATTTATTTCAAACAGGAAGGAAGCTAGTGAAGACAAACTATTTCAGACATTTGACCTTGCAGTGACCTGGACCCGGTTTAGATCAATTCCAAAAAAAAAAAATATCTAATCACTTCGTTACACTGGTTACAGTGATAATTCCACATAGATCCAACAAACGTTCAAACACTCGCTCTTAAGATATTGCGCTAACAAGGATCTCGGATGGATGCACAGACAAACCAAAAAACACCTAGTGCATAATTCAAAAGATTTTGTAAAAAGAGAGACTAAGCTGACGCACAAGCGTACGTGAGCTTGAAATTGGGCTGGAGACGAGCGGCGAGCGGTTTGGTTTGTTTACTTTGATTTCGGTTCATTTTCCAACACAAGCATTAGTTTAAAATAAATGAGAAAAAAAAAAAACATTTACATCATCTTTTTAACCCCTTTTGTAAACCCTTTCCAGATTATTCATTAGAAGAGGTGAAGGGAATACAGATAGACTCTCATTTTCAGTTTAAAAAATTTGTGAAATATGGCTTAAGAGAAAGAGGCGAATCATGGTGTACCCTAACGCCCAATTCAGGCTGGATTGGTTTCACATGAGAGGGTGTTATAATTCAGATGATTACTGAGGAGATCTTTGATAATAGTCCAGCATAAATTAGCAATGATGGTAAAAGTTTTTAAACATCTCGAAATTACTATTTGCCTATGTGCTTTTCTTCTTCTTCTTCTTCTTCTTCTTCTTCTTCTTCTTCTTCTACTTCTAATTATTATTATTATTATTATTATTATTATTATTATTATTATTAATTCCAGGTCTGTTATGATCAACAGACATACAGCAAAGATGATCCGAATTATGTGTGATAATCTGAGTAAAATGCACAGATACTTTATTCTGTCTGACAATGACATTAGTGAATCTCCTCTGGTAAAAACGACTCCTTCTTGCACTGGGCCTTAATCCGACATAGCCATACCTGTTTTCCGAGGACACGCCACCCTCATGCGCTGTGTGTGCAGATTAATGGGAATGAACTCCAGGTATTTCTGCGCCTTGCTGCAGCTCGGCTTGAACGGAGGACCTGAGGACAGAGGAGAGGGCACACACATTAACAGCACATATAATCCACTCTATTTATTATAAAAAGAACAGCACGGGGCAGTTGCCCTTGCAACCGGAGCCACTGGCCGAGTTTGGCAACTCCCTCACCATCTGCTTCGGCTGAGTTATGGGGCCATTCAGTCCTGAGGACGAAACACTGACTTTTACAAGATATTTACTTTAGTGGCGTTACTTTACATACAGTTGTGAAGCAGGAAAATTAACAGTGGCCATTTAGATGTCACTGGGACCTTAACTGTCTTCACTAGCCAATATACAAGACAATCTACTGATTAAAATAAATACTTCATTAAATTCAGGAAGATGAATTAAATATCAATTGGGTCCAAACAAAGACTTGTAAGCTGGCCACTTTCATCCCCAGCTGCACAAATAAAAGCGAAAAGAATCATTATTGACCTTGACTGGCTATGGTAATGACCGCTGATAATGTTACGCTTTGACAAGCTATATCGAATCCAAGCTGTGGGATAAAGTACAGAGATCTGATTATGGATGCATCAAATTGAGTGTCTGAAAAAAAAAAATAAGCCTACATAAGGATCTGTTAATTTGTACCTTAATCCGGTAAGTAGAGGATTTCATGGATTTACTCCGCTACCTGCTTTCGAACAAAACCGTCCAATTAAAACCTCCTTGAAACGATAACACAAAGTCACACAGGGATACCGTGAACGGCTGTCGCACACCATCGTCTTTGTGTGCGCGGACACGTATCAAACCCACTACAAAACAACACTAAGCCGGTGAAGAACTTTTAAATTGAGTAAATGGAATGCCTGAATTGTTTTGAAGTTTTGTACTTCAAGAACGTGACAAATGAGTACACACTGTCTGTGAAATGGAAAAGAACATAAGCCATTAGTACACAGGAAATTTCCTTCTCCACATGCTCAGTGATCTCTCATGAGCGGTGATCAATAGGGTGCAAATGCACATGCTTGATAGCAGCAGAGCAAAAGCAGTGGAGGACTAACACGGTGGTCTTTACTCTTTGCTGTTGGTAGTGCATGAGGTGTTTAAAGGACACTTCAAAATAAAAACTAAAAAAGCCCAGGTTAACGTAGGTGTTAAAGCTGGAGGATACCTGCTTTCACACCTGGAGTCCAGAGGTAGTGCTACCATACAAGGTCTATTAATTGAGTTCCAGATGAAGCAAAGTGTGCAGAGTAGAGGTGTAAGTGCCAGAGTAAGGGTTTTTTATTAGGGGTTGGTTACGTGTTCACGGAAGAGGTGGGTCTTTAGCTGTTTTTTGAAGATGGTGAGAGAGTCTGCGCTCTGGATTGAGGTTGGAAGTTCATTCCACCACTGAAGAACAGTTAGTGTGAACGTTCTGGAAAGGGAACTTGAGCCACGCTGAGTAGGAACTACTAAGCATAGGCCGATGATTGATTGCAGATTGCGTGAGGGAACCTAAGCCTTCAGGAGAGAGTTGAGGTACGAGGGTGCTGTTTCAGACAAGGTCTTGTAGGTAAGCATCAAGGCCTTGAATTTGATGCGGGCGTCTACAGGAAGAGAGTGGAGGGAGATGAAGACGGATGTGACATGGGGTGTGTCAGAGGTTCCAGAGAATTTCCACATTTGTGTTTTCATTCAAAAATGAATGGAACAAAATGGAAGGTAGAAAGACCTCATCAGAAAGTTATCGGTTGATGTTGATATAAACACATTTTATAGCCCAAATTTTACTAAACCTCACCAAGTAACCAACCAAAGGACTGGCACATAACATAATGTCCATGAATATTTTTAATGTACCTAAGCATTAAACATGTATCTTCATGTTTATGTTAACTGGTGTGGTGGGCATGTTGGCTTAATAGTTAGCACTGTTGCCTTGCACCTCCAGTTGTGTTGCTTTGGGTTCGATTCACACCTCCGCCTTGTGTGCGTGGAGTTTGCATGTTCTCCACGTGGCTTGGGGGTATCCACCATGTACTCCGGTTTCCTCCCACAGACCAAAGTCATGTGTTGTCGGTTGACTGGCATTTTCAAATTGTCTGTAGAGAATGTTTTTTTCAGGGTGCACCCCATTCTGTACCCCAAGTTCCCTAGGATAGGCTCCAGGCTAAAAGACGGAAGATGGTTTGGAATTATGTTACTGGGGTCACCAGGCTGTGTTTGTGGAGACAGAGACTCAGGAGGCGAGAGAGGACAAGTAAACCAAACAGCGACAACTCATCTGAAACACGAGTTAGAACTGTACTATACCTCATCCTTTTAAATAGCTGGGCTTTTTCAAAACCCCAGGAATATACTGCAGAACATTTATGACTCAAACTGTATGTAGTGGCTCTAGTGATTTAAGGTCACTGAGAGGAAGACTACATTGAAGAGGTCTGGATCAGAAGTCAGAGGACTGCAGGGGAAAAAGCGCTAACAGTACTGAAAGTGACCTAGACCATGAGCACTGAGCTTTGATGCCAGAGTGTGTTAGACACTGAAACCACAGTGCATGTCCCCATTACAGGCCAAAAGAAACTTAAAAGTCCCTGCCTGTGGTATGAGACCTTGTGCAGAATAACTTGCTGCTGTTCCCACCTGACCTCACATTTCATACACTCTAAGGAAAATAAATAAAAAAAAACCCTGTAAACTAAACTGTAAAACAAGCAGATATTTGAAGTGATCTCATGATCTTCCCATGGGGCGGGGGAATCATTTAATTTGGCAACAAAAACAGGTCCGATCCAGATGGGATTATTTTCACTGGGTGACATCTCTGATAAACTTTTTGACGTCTCCTCACATCCGGACAGCAATTAAATTAGTGTAAGATGGATGAGTTTCTGTCTGATTTGTTTGTCTATAAACCTGGATATGATTAATAGTCATATGATCAGGTTTATGTATTTGGCAGCATCTAATGTTATAAGATTAAGAAACTTAGAGCAGCGCGAGCTCGCTTTCATTTATTTCTAGAAAAATAAACACGGCGTGATATTGTGGCACGTCTTAATATAAAGTGTCTTTATACCTGTAGCTGACGTTATAATAGCCCCTTTATTCAGCCTGTAGTTTCACACTCTTCTGATTGATTTTATTTTCTTTCTCCTGCTAATGGGCTCCAGCGAAGACGAAGTTATAAAACCCGTACCAAGTAAGTGCTTAAGACTCCTAGGAAGCATTCATCTTTTTGCTAACCAGAAAGCGGATATGTGAGCTAGGTGACAAAATATGGTGAGTAGCAGAGGTATTATATATATTAAAATAAATAAATAAATATATATATATATATATATATATATATAATTCTATAAATATATATATATATATATTTATATATATATAAATATATATATATATATATATTCTCTCTCTCTTTCTCCAAATGCTGAAATGGTCAGATAACTCCAGCATCAGTAATTAATTCAATAAACATCAAGTCATTTGGTCTGGACTTTTTCTAGCACCTTCAAAAATAGCACTTACTCCAGGCCCCCATGTCAATTTAATCCCATCTGAATAGGGCTTTACATGCTGTATATATTTACACTTACATTTTTAAACCGTTTTTTCCCCTTTTAATTCCTATAGCTCAACTTATTCCAGCACGGGTGGTTTAGTGGTAGAATTCTTGCACCGACAGAGACCTGTATTAGACCCGTGTTTGCTTTAAGCTTCTGCATTAGTAAACGAGAGGTTGAGAGTTCAAATCCCTCTAAGAGAGCCTTGAGCAAAATCTCAGCTTTTATAATAATAATGAGTCTTTATTAATCACATATACATTACAGCCCAGTGAAATTCTTTTCTTCACGTACGTCACAGCATGTCAGGAAGTTGGGGTCAGAGCGTTGGGTCAGCCGTGATACAGTGCTCCTGAAGCAGAGAGAGTTAAGGGGCTTGCTCAAAGGTCCAATAGTGGCAGATTGGTAGTGCTGGGGCTTGAACCCCCGACCTCCTTATCAGTAACCCAGAGCCTTATTCGCCAAACCATCACTACCCCTCATGTTTTCATTTATATATACTAAATGTATTCTAGTTTGTAAGGGCAAATAAATAATAACATGCTTTTACATGTGTACCTAAGCATTATATATGTTCCTAGTTGAACTGTGAACCACTGGCAGAACCCATGTCAGATACAGTCAGTTATAATAGATGCAAAACAATCTGTATCACATTATTACTTTTCCCCCTGCAATGGACTGGTACCCTGTCCAGGGTGTACCCCGCCTTGTGCCCAATGCTCTCTGGGATTGGCTCCAGGTTCCCCCACGACCCTGAAGGAGGAATAAGCGGTAGAAGATGGATGGATGGATTATTACTTTTCCGAGTTTAATTGATGTTTTTATGTTACTGGGGTCACAAGGCTGTGCTTGTGGAGACAGAGCTGGTTCCCGGTCTGCACGACAGCTTTCACGTTACCAATTTTTCATGCAAGCTCTGCTCTTACAATACTACTTGTATTGTTCCCTGCTTGATATATCGCTTTGCTTATTTGTAAGTCGCTTTGGATAAAAGCGTCTGCTAAATGAATAAATGTAAATGTAAATGTAATGCTCTGTTTCAGACTAAGCTGCCGGTGTGAAAGCCCCCAAAGATTCAGGAGCAGAGACAGGACAAGTCAACCGAACAGCTACAGAGATCTACACTCGCTTCCTACAACTTATCTGACAAAGCTTCTCTTTACCCTAGAGTCTTCCTGAAACGCTGGTTAGAGCTGTACTATACCTCATGCTTGTAAATAGCTGGGCTTTTACAAAACCCCAGGAATATACACACCCGGACAAAGTCATTACTGAAGATGAATGAACGAATTCTAGTTGTAAGGGCAAATAAATAATGTAAATAGGCTACATTATTCTCTTTGACTGCGCTCATAAATCTTGAAATTTCATTTGGAATTTTATGTGAATAACCTTTCGACTTTTGACCCTGGTAGGTAGCAACACGTTTGTGACCAATGTTTCCCGTGAAGTATTTTATTTCTGCTTTTTTTCCTGCCAGCCTTGACCCATGTAAAGTTAAAAATGTATGAAGTACTCTGCTTTACCCCGCACAACGAAGCCAGAGCTCCTTGTCAAATACCAAAAGGGGGCCAAGCTATATTGTATATAAATGTGCAATGTTTCACCTCACTTGCATTTGGTATGGACAGAGACTCATATTTAGATAGCATTAGTGTGTCCTAATCAACATAATAAAAAAAAGTCCATTTAAATGAATAAATCCTAGTTTGAAATTACTTATTTTATTGGTAGTTAAATTTGTTTCCATCTAGACATATAATGCGTGCCTATAGAAATATGGAATCAAATTCCAAGGTTCAAAAATAAAAAAAAATTAAAACAATCAAATAAAATGTCAAGGCAACTTTAATTATTATAAAGACAAATTGTATATATTTGTATATGTATATATATATATATATATATATATATATATATTTTTTTTTTTTTTTTTTTTTTTTTTAATAAAAATCTAATCTGATAATAATCTGATCTGGTGAGAAATCAGTCTGCCTGTACACTAACAATATCTTGAACACATTTCTGTACAATACAGCTTATGATGAGATTATTATACATTATCAAAAATTTCAATATTCAGGCTGTCCTTTGATGCTTTTACTCATTTCAAGCGTATTATATTCTATTTCAACCTTGAAATGAGTAAAAAAATAAATAAATACAATATAGTGTTTTCAATAAACCATATATTTAATGTATCTTATAATATGAAATACTAGTTAAATATGACAATTTTCTAAATATTTTCACTTGCTAAGCTGTTCTTTGTCATTTCTTTGCAGCATGTTTGAAGTGAAGTGCGTTGCCTGATGCTCCATTCCACATCTTCCACATTTCCTGAGTCAAAACAGAACTGGTGGTGGCTCTAGCAGTAAAGCCTGGTCCCTGGGTGATCAGGCAGTGTTTGTGTGGCACTGTGACATAGCCTGTCTCTCTCTCTCACTCTCTCTCTCCCTCTTGGGAAAGCTCACAGGCAAATGGAGCTGCCACAGTGGCATTAGCCCCATCATGCCCTCCATCTGTGAGGCCAGGTGCTTATGGAGGCAGGGAGGAGGAGGGAAACCCTGCCTCTCTGACCCTCACATACTCAGCTGCAGGGGTAAACACAGGTTTGTAGGCAAAGAAACACCTGCACCTTCTCATTAGTGTATGTTTTCTTTTCACAGCCGCTGCAGAACACACTGTTAAAACCGGTGCGCCGCACAGATCACCTCAGCACAGCATGTGCCTGGCTCACTAGCGCAGCCTCAGGGGTCCTTCATCACACAGCTGGGAAAAATCTCTATGCACTTTCTCGGTGGCTCTCCTGCCTTGGCGGTGGGAGGCACACCCCGGCGGTGTATTAGATGGCGTAAGCTCATTCGCTTATCCCGCTAAGACCTGCACTTGCCAAGATTTGTCCTCCATTTGCCACTTTGCTGTGCGAGAGAATCTGATTCTCTGCTCATCACTTGCTCAACAGCAGACATGCATAAAAATTAAAGATGGCCATTCTGATACTGAAACTGAAACCTATCCAATATTGCCTTCCATAAATCCCATTCCATATTTAGTCCCCTTTACTGTTATAATAACCTCTACACTTCTGGGAAGGCCAGATCATCCTAAATGTGTTCACCTTGGTCGAGGTCAGGGATCTGTCCAAGACACTCGAGTTCTTCCACTCCAGTTCCAGTGAAGGGAGATTTTAGTTCCAGTGGTGGACATTTTTAATGCTAGAGCAAACAAAGACATTCTATACAGTTGTGTGCTTCCAACGTTTGGGGAAGAACCACGTATGGGTATGATGGTCCGGTGTCCAAAAACTTTGGCTATATAGCATATGTCTAGATGAGGACCAAATGTCCTCCAAAAAGAAACAACCTGCAACCTGCAAACTTTAGTGTCATTAAGGCACTATATAAATGGAATTCATCATTATTATTATCCATCCATCCATCCATCCATCTTCTACCGCTTACTCCTTTTCAGGGTCATAGAGAAACCTGGAGCCTATCCCAAGGAGTATCGGGCACAAGGCAGGGTTATTATTATTTTATTATTATTATTATTATTATTATTATTATTATTATTATTACAGTATTATTATTCCAGACTAATCGTAGACCAGCACACAGAGGATAGACGAATGGGGAGAAGGATGGTTAGATGTGCTAAAAGTAGAAACAACTCTGATGAATGAATGATTATTTTATGAGCCAATACAAAGATCTGGAGCAGATGAAGAGCATTGGAGACGGCCTTGCCTTATTCACCGAGCTAAACAAAATGCTGCAGGCTAGCTGAAGAGTAGAGAGAGAGAGAGAGAGAGAGAGAGAGAAGAGAGAATTCTCTAAATACCAAACCTTCTCTCTCTAGCAAAAGGTCACCCTGCATATCATTCCTAATAACACGAGGTATCAATAATTAATACTGTGCAGTTGAGTTTTCCGAGCCGGCTGGATTACGTCTGGGCTCTGTGGCTGACTGCGGGGCGAAAAAATTGAGTGCGGGAAAGCCGAGCTGGAGGAAAGGCAGGAGGAGATGGAGCGAGGCTTTTCTGATTTACAGCAAACGAGATTAGAGGTGGGTGCAGCAGGCTGTCAGGAGCCATAACACTGAAGACTGAGCTCCATCAGTCATGCGGCAAAACAACACAGAGCGGCCCGAGCTCATCTGCCAGCCTCGGCTCGAATCACGCCGCCGATCGATCGGGCTGATCGGCTTTTTGGCCGGCAGCGCTGATTAGAAGGGCAAAAACATCAATGACTATTAATGGTTTGAGACAGAGAGAGCGAGGCGGTGGAGATGGTGACATTTCGTGCCCTGCCATTACCTCTTCCTCCGTGATAGCGACTGTGGGTTTGAGCTGCTACATTAAGCTCTGAGTTGATAGTCCTAACTTAATAAGGCTGCATGATACCGCTCAGTTTATAGATGAGATGTGCATGCAGAGTGTGTGTGTGTGTGTGTGTGTGTGAGAGAGAGAGAGAGAGAGAGAGACTGTACAAAATGATAAACACTATACAATTTATATACCTTATATACCCATCTGTGTGTGTCTGAAAAGAAAGACTAATAGCACACTGTTTCCCACATCATGTGTGTGTATTTGGAGAATTAAGTAGTGTACACTAATATGTGCCAAGGCTACAATCTGCGATCTCTGTGGTTGCCAACAGCAGGATGCGAGAGTAAACACTCCCCACATGTCTGATTCATACAGACCTCTTGCCTTGATCATCGCTGCCCAGTCTAAACTTAGTTGCTATGACTACAGTGCCACCACATATTTAAGAGAAATTGAGAGATTAGGCGCGCGCACACACACACACATACATACACACACACACACACACACACACACACACACACAAACACATAACGATTCCTAAAAAGGCTTCATGGCTGCAGATGATAATTATATGTCACTAATTGGCTACTCACATTTATAAATCCCCCATTGAGCAGTCTACACTTAACATGTTATTGCATTATATGAAGCAATGAAAGGAAGTCACTAAAGCTTCGGCACTTACGCCGTGTTTCACTCTGCTGCATGTTTGTCCCGCCGTTATTTAAGTCCACGTGTGTCCATTTAGTGTATAATTAACTTGTGAGGACAGGATCTGATCTAACCACGACTGAGCACGAAGACGTGCTCAGAATACCACAGGCTGGCAAGGTCATCATGAAGATAATGAGAGATTGAGAGATGGAGAGAGAGAGAGATGGATAGATGCACAGACACACATAGACAGACAGATAGATGAGAGACACTGTTAGATGGAAAGATACAGAGCGTGTGCTTCATGTGAGAGAGATAGGGAGAGAGAGACAGAGATAGAGAGAGAGAGAGAGAGATAAACCAACAGACAGACAGTTCGTTTGATAGATGGATAGAGAGAGATTGACAGAAAAACTGACAGACAGACAAACAGACAGACAGACAAATGTATATTTAGATAGGCAGACAGATTGTTAGATAGATTGTTAGATAGATAGATAGATAGATAGATAGATAGATAGATAGATAGATAGATAGATAGATAGATAGATAGATAGATAGATAGATAGATAGATAGATAGATAGATAGATATAGATATATTGATAGTAAAACTGACAGACAGAAAGCTATTTAGACAGACAGAGAGATAGACAGAAAAACAGACATACAGGCAGACAAAGAAATTTAGGTGAGCAGATATACAGACAGACACACAACGAGACAGAAAGATAGATAAAAAGACAGTTAGGTAGACAGATAGACCAAGAGTTGGTTAGGTAGACAACCTGATGGATGAATAGACAGAGAGACAGGCATCTGAACAGACAGACAGTTAGTTAGATTGATAGACAGACAGACAAATAGAAGAAGACAGACAGACAGATCGATGAAGATAGATAAACAGACAGACAGAGGGACAGACAGATTGATAGATGAAGATAGATACACAGACAGACAGACAGATAGATAGAGGTGATATGAGTGTGTGTGTGTGCGTGTGTGTGTGTGTGTGTGTGTGTGTGTGTATTGAGGGTCTGAGTGCAGGGTGTCTGACTCCTCACCGGTGAACTTCTCCAGCTCAGCGAGTGTGTCCTGGTAGGTTTTGATGAGATGGCTGTAGCGGGCGATGACGTCTCTCCTCAGGTTGTCCCAGTGTGGAGACAGCTCACCCAGATTGTTCAGCTCCTGTATCCTGACCAACACACACACACACACACACACACACACCCTTTACTTTAGCTACGGCAAATCAAGAATCAAGCATTTTACTCATTTCAAGAAAAATCTTCTTTTTTTTTTCTACACAAGAAATATTTGTTTGCAATGGCATGCATAGAAGTCACTATATTCATCTCATACTGTGTGTCACAAAAAACACTCGTCTGTCACATGCTAAACACAACCTTTCAAATATGGTCTGCAGCTTCCTCATGTTCTCTAATAAATGTTCGGATATAAAAATTGTCCAAAATAAAATACTGTTAATTTTTACACTTATTTAGGATTAACCATAAAAGCCCTTTTTATAAAGTTCAGGGTGGACTTAGAGTAGTGTCGCCACCTCGCAGGTTTATTCTGAGCTCGGGTTCTGGGTTTCATCTGGGTTCTCTGGTTAACTCCCACCTCTCAATAACAAATAGACTCTGAACTCAGCTTTCAGCTTTATTAGAGACACGGCAACGCTGTAATCTCTGAGGATGCCAGCAGGAGGAGCGGAGGTGTTTACAAAAACCGCTGAACAATTGAATGCATGTTTCTGTACAGGGTGTAAAATTCCACCCTGGTGCTAATGTGTTGGTTGATGTTGTATTTTCATTATCGTGCCCTTGAGCAAGACCCTTAACCCTCTATGCTCCAGGGGGCGCTGTATTATGGCTGACCCTGCGCTCTGACCCTAGATTCCTGACACAAAAGAATTTCACTCTGCTGTAATGTATATGTGATTAATAAAGACTCATTATTATTACTTGAAGACAACAAAAAAAAAAAAATCAATAAACGAAAGGTGATTGGTTCGAGCCGAGCGTACGGATGAGGAGGTGAGAGCTGGACAGACGAAAGTACAAAAGCACTGCTGCATTGCTCTCTTTAGCTAGAGCTGAACTGAGGACTAAATCGCATTGGCACCACTACCAGCAGGTGGCTGATGTGTAACAGCATTGTGGGTAAAATGTAAGAAACCCTGTCAGTGAAAGAAGTTCAAACTAAAATCCGAATTTCATTGCATGTTAAAATATCGGATGCCGCTTAACGTCACATATTAAGAATACGTTATGAATATTAATAAGCAAGTGGTTCAAGGTTAAACTGTACTATTAGTGAAACGGGAAAACTTATTTTGAATAACAGATGTGTGCTGGGTTTTTTTTCCTTCCATACCTGTGAAAACACACACACACACAACAAAGATTTATGCACATTAATCAAATAACTTTCAGAAAAATGAACCAAAACATTGTCCCTGGATCTAATCCTCATTAATAGTCAGTGTGCCACTGCCCAGGTGTATTATGGGAGTGCCCAAAGGGCCTGAACAGCAGGGTTGAACTACAGTTAGATTTACATAGGTAATAGAGGGCTTATCTGGCTAAAACAGGTGGTTTCAGCTTCTCTCCACTGTTTGAGAGAGAAAAAAAAGACCTTTAATACCTCTCATTAATATATATATATATATATATATATATATATATATATATATATATATATATAAAAAGCTCAAGCGTATTTAATTGTAGACGGAATTTCCATAAAGAACAATGATTCATTTTCATATAAATTCGGGCTCAGAGACTCCACACGCCCATAATACTTCCAGCATCGTCCTCTCCCCCGTTTCTTTCTATGAGGGTGTTTGAAAATTTTTGTATCTAAAAAAGGAAGAGGGCACAAAAAAAAATTCGTTTTTTAGGGGCGGAGACATGAAGAACAAAAAAAATCATGCCGTATCTACTGAAGAACAAAAGTCAGTTCTGTTTGCATGACAATTATGGGGGAAAAAAAGAAAAAGAAGTAGAAAGACAGAGACAGAATTATACCAGGCTGTGAGACGTTACAGAGCCGCTAATCCAGGCGTAACGTACAGACCCGAGGCTGCTTTCCCAGACGCACTTCTTTTAGCCTAAACTCTACAGCGAAAACATTCTGCTCCACGTTATTGATGGTTATCTACCCAGTCTCTTGTGTTTTCTGTTCACAGTCTGGCCTATGGCACTCTCTTATATAAATTACAGTGATTCAGTGAAAGCAGCGCTCCTCTGCGCACACTCTTAAGGGTCATTAAATGGTGGTCAGCACTGGAACCACATTATTTGTTAGCTGAGTGGACAGCTCTGGAGAAGATGGCACGCCTGGGCCTTTAGGAACCGTAAGATAGCCTGAATCCATCATTTCCTCAGTTGGGCGCAATCCAAAGCAAGGCTGTGAACTTTGGTTGTTGAGAAGACTGCAAATATACATACGCTGATAAAAGCGTGCCATTAACAGTGTGGCATTTTGCCAGGCAGTTAAGACGTATTATATAAATTAATTTTTCCTCTTTACTTTGTTTAATAGTATAAGGCAGATATGCCGTTAAATCATTTGATAGGGAATGTTTTTAGCCGTCTGCTGCACATGAGGTGAATCACGTCTGAATCGTAACTGACCCCAGAACCTACTGTTGAACTGCGGATACTTTGCAAGATACTTTAAAGGAAACGGTTTAGATTTTATCAGACGGAACTTGTTTTGGAAACGAATATTAGCCTGAAATGAAGAAACTAGCCAGAGTGATGCATGGTGGTACTGAGAATCACTTTTTTAAAATATATATATTTGCATTACACACGTGGAGGTGGCTTAGTGGTTAGCACGTTCGCCTCACACCTCCAGGGTCCGGGGTTCCAAAGTGTCCGGAGTGTATGAATGGGTGTGTTTGAGTGTGTATGTGATTGTGCCCTGCGATGGATTGGCACCGTGTCCAGGGTGTACCTCGCCGGGTGCCCGATGCTCCCCGGGATTTGCTATAGGTTCACCGTGACCCTGAAAAGGATAAGCGGTATAGAAGACGGCTGGATGGATAGATGGATGTATGCGTGGAATTACAAGTTGTATCGAATGCGGCATACATTAACTATCAGCTGGTGGACGAACAGCATTCTGGGTAATGTAGGAAACTCACCGTTATCTAACGTGAAACGTTGATGAAAAAAAGCGAATATGAGAGTCATTCAGGGTGGATTTTACTTTTAAGGTAGAATTAACGGACATGAAACGACTTAAAAACACTGAAAATGACTGAAAATTGAGGTGATAAAATCATCCGACTGAGACGGACAAAGACGAGATAGGATCTACTTAGGATCTCTAGATAGGGTAATGAGTCAAAAGCCAAAATGACACGAAAAAGAATAGATAGGAGGAAAGAAAAAAAAATGGCATAAGAAAATGGATTATACAGAAGAGGATGGGGAGGGGGGGGGTTGCTAAACACTCCAATCTGAATCGTGCTGCATCACTGCGACCGGGCTACACAGGAAGCCTGTCATGTCGTGGCCTTTATTTCATGGTGCGTTATGGGAGCTGTTCACTCTAATCACTGGAGCCTCGGTGCCTGGGGTCAACAGCAGCACTGCGATGGGAATCACAATTAGTGCAAGAGCCTCGACTGCACGACTCAAATAAGGCTTTCTTTTTTCTTTTTTTGTAGAGCAAAATCCTACCTGAAACACGGTCCAATTTGACATGTACAAGTAGCTCTATTTAAGTCTAATCTTTAATATAGACAGACAGCAGAGAGCGAGCGAGATAGACAGACATACAGAGAGAAAGCGAGAGAGAGAGCGAGAGAGAGAGAGAGAGAGAGAGAGAGAAGCAAATGTCCTTTGTGAAATGGAGGTTGTTTTAAACCGCTTTATATAATAACTATCTTCCCTAATAGCACTCAAGCTCTGTTCTATCATGCTCTGTTGTCATGCAGCAGAATTACTGCACTAATAGTGTGTTCGCTCAGATACTCGGCTGTGATTATTACCCACTGAAACACTATCAACGACAGTGAAGGCTTTCACATCACTTCTTCATTAATCGATTTCAATTGATTCTTTTTTTCTCGTTCGTTTTTTTCTTCCGCTTCTTTTTCTTCTTCTAAGCCAGGAATAAGACACGACTAATGAAACCATTAGCTTTGAAAATAAGGAGAGAATAATCTTATAATACACACACTGAGACGCACACAGGGGACATTAAGGCGCGTGGGCGGACGTGGCGCGTCACTGTCGACATGTACAAAAGAGTAGACAGGGAGAGCTAGCATTGGGGTACACACACTGAAGGGAAAATGGTGAAAAACAGGGAGAATAAGCAATAAGGTCCCGAAACAGCTTCAACTAACAAACAATCTATTAATGTTTATGTTCTGAGAGACTGCCTCACCACCTAATCATCCCATGAGTTATGATTCCAAAATAACAAGGAGCACTTATTCTTAAAGGCTTAACAATGCTGTGCTGCTCTGTTTAGTAACGGTTGGGAATGAGAATATGCATCGAGCTCAGTGGAGGAAGCTCAAAATCAATGACGCTTGCCTACGAAGCCACGAGTGGACCTCCATCTATCTGAAGGCGTGCATCAAGTCCCCCCAAATTCCCTTCAAGCCTCGAGCATGGCTCTACCCACCAACCCTCATGATACCAGGAAGACCTGCATCAGCTTCTTTTTCCCTTGAAATATTTGTACTAGCACGAGGATGTGCTTTTTTTTCCTATAAATGTTAAATGATGCTTGGTACATTACATAAAATCGGCCGATGTTGACAATATAAAGTCTCAGCGTATTATCTCTTAATCATATAATTCAGTAACTACTATGATTTATTCATTCAGCAGCATATACCAACAGGCAAGGTGCGATAAAGAGCGTCCGTCTGGATCCGCTGAAGGTAGTTGGTAATTCCGAGACGATTTTAAACTCCCAGAATTCTTGCAACATCACACATTTTCTTAGTGTTTGTTGTACTTACAGAAAAATTCCTACTATTTAATGAACGAATAGCTAAGCATTAAGATCTCTACAGAGTTAAAATAAATAAATAAATCAATATTTAGATCTTTCAGAGGTGGAAAATACTTATTATTAGAAGTAATTGTACATCATTACTATACTTCAGTATTATTATGGATTACTTTTACTTTATTTAGCATTATTGAAGGTAATAACATAGAGGGGGAAAAAAAGAGTACACCCTCCTTCAATTCGATGTTTTTATTTATCACTGCCTAAATTACAATTGTCTGGCCCTCAACAAAATATATAAGCAAACAAATAACCTCAAGTGACTACAAATGGAGAGCCTTTGTGCCAGTTGCCAACCTTCCTAGGAGTGTTGTGTTGTGTATGTTTTTTTGTTGTTGTTAACAATCCATCTCAATCTAGAATGTTGAATTTCACACTGTTTGGAGATGGCCTTATGACCCGTCCCAGATAGATAAGCAGTAACAGTTGCTTCTCTGAGGTCATGGCTTGATGTCCTATCTTATGAAGATCTTATCATTATGGAGACACACACCTGAGTGCTTCAAAACACCAACTGTGCCAATAGGTCTGCTTTTATAGAGGTAGTCTCACTTCTTGATGATTAAACAATCGTGTGCATTTCATTAGTAAGACCTGCGGGCTAATTTCTCTCTTAATGTCTATGAAAGTAGGAAGGGTGTACTTATTTTTCCCTACCTGCTTTCTGAATGCTGGTTAACCTTTTGGTGGGGTGGGGTTTTTGGTGTAGTGGGGTCAGGGGGGTAGGAGTAAATATTAGGCTGGACTCTTCTATTTTGACTTCATTAAGAATTTGAGACATCTATATTTAAAGGTGCAGTAGTGGAGGTTTTCTATTTAATTTAATTGCCATACTTATACAAACACCCTGGAAGACGTAGAACATGATTAAAAGAAAGAAAGAAAGAAAGAAACAAACAAACAAACAAAAAAACAATTCATTAAGCCTTGGTCTTAGTAAATAGTGTATAAAGTTGTTGAGAAAACTTGTTTGGAAAAGTCCGGGAATGCTTGCGTTCGGATGTACTTCCTCTCAGACATTTTACAGACACTCTATGGGTCTAATGCTTACGACTGTCATTTCATACAAACTGCTTCACACTCTCTTAGATTCAGACTGGCTTCAGCTTACAACCCAGTCAGTGCCTCACAAAGAATTAAATCTGCTACAAATGAGCGAGTATTGTGTGATCAATGAAAAGTCCCAGATATTCAGCAGGATTGGACAAAAGCCATAGAAGATGCGTTAAAGGGTGAAATTTGAGAATGAACCACTAATTGGGGATTCGGGACACAAGAGACAGGCTGGAGAGAGAAGAATAATAAGCGCATGGGAACTGTTGCCTAGCAAAAGGTCAGACATGGGAGATGTGGTTGAGGAATGTGTGTGTGTTCGTGTTAATGATCCAGCATTTAAAGATAGCAAAGTGCATGCTCATAAACTAATACAGATTAATACGGAGAGTGTGTGTGTGTGTGTGTGTGTGTGGATGTGGGATTGATACACTGTATTTATTGTAAATGTGTGTTCCAAACATGCATCAAAATTATTTTCCTGAACTTCTCTTGAAGTCCTCACTGGTGGATTCAGGAGAGAGAGAGAGAGAGAGAAGGAGAGAGAGCAAAAGAGAGAAAGAGACGGAGAGAGAGAAGGAGATAGAGAGAGAGAGAGAGAGAGAAGTAGAGACCAAGAGAGAGAGAAGGAGAGAGAGTGAGAGATAGAGCGAGAGAGAGAGAGAAGGAGAGAGAAGGAGAGAGAGTAAGAGAGAGAGCGAGAGAGAGCAAGAGAGAGAGAGAGAGAGGAGAGAGCGAGAGAGAGACAGGAGAGGGGGAGAGAGAAAGAGAAGGAGAGAGAGAAGGAGAGCGAGCGAGCAGAGAGAGAGAGAGAGAGAGAAGTAGAGACCGAGAGAGAGAGAGAAGGAGAGAGAGTGAGAGAGAGAGAGTGAGAGACAGAAGGAGAGAGAGAGAGGAGAGACCAAGAGAGAGAGAGAAGGAGAAGGAGAAGGAGAGAGTGAGAGAGAGAGAGAGAGAGAAAGAGAGAGAGAGAATTCACACCTTCATTATCTGTATAGCATGTTTCCATTTCGGTAAAGCTGCTTTGAGACAATGTCTGTTGTAAAAAGCGCTATACAAATAAAATTGAATTGAATTGAATAGAAGGCGAGAGAGTAAGAGAGAGAGAGAGAAAGAGAGAGAGAGAGCAAGAGAGAGAGAAGGAGAAGGAGAGAGAGTGAGAGAGAGAAAGAGAGAGCGAGAGAGAGAGGAGAGTTAAGAAAAAAAAGAACTTCTGATTCATTATATAATAAACATTCAGCTCAGAAAAGGAGGTCCACTCAACTAGAACTACTTTTTATGTTCATAAGAGGACATTAGGCATAATTCACAGTATGTGGAGTTCCAGTCGCTCTTAATCCATCCCTACTTTAGCGCTGGTGCTTCTGCTGCTTCTGCTGCCTACCTTACCACTGAAAAATCGCCTGCGGCAACTCTCGCAGTTTGAGAATTCATTAAAAACTCCCAGGCCACGGTGAAAGAAAAGAAAAAAGCTGAACAAAGTATTCAGAAAGCATGCAAGCCTGTAGTCACAGTGATGTCGTTATGACGTGCACGATTACAGCAGCGCGTCCACGTTGTAGCACGCAATCCGATCGATGTTTGTTTTTGATCACAGTCCGGTCATGTTTTGATTCCTGGCATTTACTCCCCAATTTGCTCACCTGCCAATTCCCACCCACCAGCTAGCTCTCATATCATACAACAGCTACAAAGTGTGGAGGGTGAAGGCTAACACGTACTTCCTCCGAGACGCGTGAAGCCAACCAACATCCAAATCGATCCGGATCGATCAGAAAACCGCATTTTGCTTTTAAAAACACTCTGCCTACACTGCCGTTTTCCAAAAATTGCTCATCCACACTGAAACGCTTGAGGAAAATGTATCACGCTTCGGCCTGCGTCACTTCCGTCAGGCGTTTATTTCAATCTGCAGGTTGTATAAAGTAACTATTAATCTTTTAACAATGCTATCAAACTGGATAGCAGGCACAGCAGCTGCGGTACAACATCGTCCATCAGCTAGTTTGTTTTGAGTTGAATGGGTCACGTGACTAAAAATACATCATCGTTTTTGAATATCACCGTTTTCGCAGTCCACGCTACAATGCGGAAACGATGTTTTATCCGCAATTCATTCACTTGGGAGCACGTTTTCAAACAGGTCCATTTTCACTCGGTGCGGACGTGAGGCCAAAACGTACAGGAAACAAAGTATCCGGATGAACGTAGACGTAGCCTGCAATGTTTTGAAACTGTTGCTCATGCTGCATCACAGGGCAGCGGAACACCCTTAGAGGAAAGTGCTATCCTCCCTCTTCCGCATCCTTCTGCATACATGAGCTGACAGATATCCACTAGCGTCGCTTCGATCGACAGGGGAGCGAACGAGAGAAAGAGCAAGCCCTCGTACTCTGAGAGCTCGACCGACTTTTCTCCCTCGGCTCCCTGTCCAGTCATATTTTTTTCATAGCAAGTCAGAATATTTATTAAGTTGATGCCGAGTGACTAAAAGATGTTATATTGATTGGGCACAGGAAGGTGATAAATCATTACGAATTAAAGGTGAAGGTTGCAAAGTCTAAAAAAAAGCTTCTACAGCCAATACTATTTCAAAGACTGGTACGATCTGGATCTGGATTTTTTTTTTAGGCTTTGGTTTGGCAAGAAAAGTAACTCCAGCCCTAGTCTAATAAATTATTGGTCAGATCTGGGAACTTTTTCATTAGAAGGCAACTCAGGACACATGTGCTGTATCGGGGAAAGGATGTTTGTCATGAGGTCTCCTCATGTGGCATTGTTTAAGTGAATTCTGCACTGGAGTTGAATTCCTCCCCCTTACCTTCTCTTTATAACTGGTGTTGATCTCATGCTTATTGAAGTCACCTGACTCTGGAATGAGCAAATCTGTCTACTTACTTTCTTCGTCTTGCTCTGCTCTGATTTTCACTTTTAGATGCCATGGAGCTGAGTGCACATTGAAAGTCATGCTCTTCTCGAACAATACGAGCGGAAGGAAGAGAGGAAAGAGACAGAGAGAAAGAATGGAGAGAAAGGAAAGGTTGTTGGAGGCTCTGGGTGTCTGGCGGACAGACGTGCTCTTTGAAGTGTTAAACAGGCTTGAATAATTTAGTGTGGGCTAAGTATAGCTCTTAAACATCCATTTCCATCCTTGAAGCAGCCTCCCTGCAGGAAGCGCAGGCCACATCACTCTGTCAATGCCTCATTTATTTTCTCTCTTGTCTTCAATCTTTCTCTCTTGCCTCTCTTGCGTTTTCTCCACTTCTGGCTAGTTAGTCGTCTTCGTTCTGTCCATCAGCGCACGTCAACCCCTCTCCTGTCAGGTCTGGTGGATATCTGCATATGTGGGTGTATTGTCCAGTGTGGTGTTGTGCTCGGTGGATGATGACATACCTCTGTCTGTCCTCCTGAATGTACAGCCTGAGGAGCTGGATGGGGATGCTGAAGGACAAAGTGCACTCAGCCATCTGCTCCCTCACTAGCATCCACTTGCTGTCTGTCGTCTGAAACCTGTACACTTTACACACCGGGTTCTTAAACACTGCAGAACAGAGAAAAAGAGCAGATTTAGCTAGCTTATAGGACATTTCTTCAAATATTTCAGCTGCGTTTAAGGATATTGCGTGCTGTAAATATGAAGCTCGGTTTCTTCTATCATTCTTTTCATCCTTCCAGCCATCCATATTCTGTCCTGCTTATCCTATACAGGGTCGCAGGGTAGCCTGGAGTCTATACCAGGGAAATCGGGGCACCAAATGGTGGACACCCTGGACGGAGTGCTAACTCACTTACAACAAACAATCTGGAAATACCAATCAAGCTACAATGCAAGTCTTTGGACGGGGGAGGAAACCAGACTACCTGGAGGAAACCCCCGAAGCACGGGGAGAACATGCAGACCCAGCGCATAGGTCATATTTATGCAGGAAAAATATATTTTTAGAAACGGTTTCTTGACAGCCTTTAGACATCCATTATACGGTTTTGAGTGAACATGTTTCAGCCCAGCGAAACGCGTCAAAATTCTTGTTAGTGTCCGGCTATGAATGAAAACGTATGCACAGGTGTGTGAAAGAGGGAGGGACAGATGAATGGGAGGAGTGATGATCACTGTCAGATATGAGGAGAGAGAAGTCTCTCATGTGCTCCTACATTTCTCAGAGTAGAGGATTAACCACTGGCCCCAGCATGTTCTCATGTGCTAATCCTACAGCCAATCAGATGGGAGCATGAGCTGTACCAGCAGCAATGACTCTGTGTTGTTGCAATACCATGACAACTCAAGTGTGTGTGTGTAGCAGGGAGAGGTAATGAATAATGTGTGTTGGATGTGTTGGTTAAATTGTGTTAGTTGATCTCAGGCAGACAGCGGGGAGCTGTGTGTTTTGACGGGAGCAGCTGGGCGCCTGAAACACACACCCTCCTGATGGTGGCTAATTGCCCTATCCCAACGACGCCGCAATGACACACTGACAGCGATGGATGCAGCAATAAATACGCATGCTCTCACTTTCCACACAGACGCAGGAGTAAAACACACCACCACTGCTGGAACAGTGCAGGTATTACTCTTTCTTACAGAAAGCCAGTTTCTCTCTTTTTTCTTTCTATTCTTTTCTCTTCCCTCACTTTCTCTTATTCCTCTCAGCAGCCGCATTTCTCTCCTAACGTCCATGGTGCAGCGGTCGCTTTTAGGGACGCTAGGATCGTACAGATCGTTATCGCTCGATAATCACATTAATTCTACGACTCGATCTGTATTCTCTAAATTCGGCCGATCGCACAAACCGATCGCGATTTGACGACGCAAAACAGGTGACGTGACGTGACGTGACGTGACGTGACGATGTTAAACTTAAGCGCTGCAGTCATGTCATCACCAGTGTACTAGTAATGAAACAGTCATTGTTTGCTGTGTATTTTTAAAGTCCTTATTCAAATGTTTATTGTAAAACATGTATTTGTTGCGCTCATTTATTTGATTCTCAATTACAACATTACTTTAAATAATAAAACCAAGGTGGTATTAGTTTATCTAAAAATAAATAAATAAATAAACAAAACGATTAACAGTGACGGTCAACAGAAAGCTCAAATATCACTTATATAAAGCTTGAACGATCGGTATCGGAATCGGTATCGGCTGCAAACATCCTGATCGGGGCATCCTTAGTCTCTTTTTTTTTTTAAACTGGCACGTGAAGTAGTTGATAGGTCAGTCTTTTCTGGCTCAGTTTATCTTTGTTCTTACTCTTACCCTGCTCTTTAAAATTCATCCATTATTTGCTCCTTCTCCATAACTCTGGGCCCGGCTGTGGTTCTTCCTTGGATTCCGAGTTAATGAATGCTGACAGTGGAAATCTTTACTGCGTGATGTTTAGTCGATAGTCCAAACCCAGCAAAGCATTTAGAGTTTCGAAAATATCTTCAGCTGACGCATAGTCTAAATTTAATATCTGGATGTTCCACATGAATAGTCCCACCAAGCTTGATTAAAACAAAATACACCCAGTGGTGTATGACTACTACAGACTAAATAAACAGGCAGATTTGCCAGTTTAGGCTCTGATTTAATTTACCATTTCAAAGCTTTGCGCAAGCGGAAACTGAATGCAAACTGAACTGCTAGTGAATATGTGTTATATGTAAATGACTCTCTAGAGGGGTATAACACGGTGTATTTTATTTTACTTTGTCTCCGATGGACCCGTTTCTTCTCCTCGCTACATGATGGAGCTCTTCGTTAGGTGTGTATGTACAGTGGGGTGTAAGGATGGCCATGAATTCATTTGGCAAGTTCATTCGATAAAATATACAGTCTAGTAAACATTGCACAGGGGTGATGGCAATTCTTATCCTAGGCTAGAGCTGTATGGATTCAAAAAGATGCTGACGAGATTTGAATATAGTTCGTCACCACTGTTATGTATGTGCGATGCTAACAGAGCTGAGAGAGCAACTGGGTCAATAGGGCTGAGCAATATGGCAATTCAAAATGAAGCCTTAAAATTTAGTTTGATGATACTTTTATTAAAATATTCTAGAATTATTGAAATGATTTATTTTCTACAAAAAACTATTAAAACTGGGCGTCTGTGGCTCAGGTCTTAGAGCGGGTTGTCCACTAATCGTAGGTTTGGCAGTTTGATTCCCGGCCCATGTGACTCCACATGCCGAAGTGTCCTTGGGTAAGACACTGAACCCCAAGTTGCCCCCGATGGCAAGTTAGTGCCTTGCATGGCAGCTCTGATACCGTTGGTGTGTGAGTGTGTGTGTGTGAATGGGTGAACGAGAACCAGTGTTAGGTGCTTTGTATAAAAGCGCTGAAAATGGGGGCGGGGAGGGGGATTTGTAAAAAGATTGGTATTGGATTAAAAGCTACAAATGGCTACAGATTTTAATATTCTACAAACTTCAACTCTAAATGGGTGTGTGAGTGTGTATGTGATTGTGCCCTGCAATGGACTGGCACCCTGCCCAGGGTGTAACCTGCCTTGTGCCCGATGCTTCCTGGGATAGGCTCCAGGTTCCCCGCGACCCTGAACAAGGAGCAAGCGGTAGAAGATGGATGGATGGAAAGTTCAACTCTCCTTCATAGGTGTTTACTTAAAACAAAGGGAACTATGGCCTACCTGCATTCATCAGTGGCCCGTTATCCTTGTCGTTTGTGGTCCCGTGAGGTTCACACACCAGAGTGCACTGTGGGTAAAAAAAAACCCCAACAATAACATAAAACAACAACAACAAAAAAAAAAACACACCAAAAACAATTACTACTAGAACACTGAGCTGAGATCTCAACACTGAATCACACTCTAAAGTGATCTCCAATCTTCCATGGGTGCCAATCGACTGCCTGACATGAACACGCATTCAATTAAGTTCGCACGCCTCTTGAGCGCACTGTAAACACGATGTGTCATACTGTCACAGGCTCGGAGTGATGCCTGTGTTCCTGCGCTGAAATAAATCACACATTCGTGTTCAGCAGAAAATAATTCTTATAGGATTTATTATTTTTTTCCCAAAGACATTTCAGATGTTTCATGATCGTCATGTTCTTTACGAGTGGATCCTCTCTCTATACTCGTTGATACGAGTCCATGTGGCTTTCTCTCTCTCACTCTCAGAATCAGATCAACCTTCCGTTGCATTTTGCTCATGGGCTCACTCGATCGCAGTCACTTCGCTTCACTTCGTATCTGCTTTTTGGAGGGATTTTAAGGGATGATTTTCCCTTCTCATCATGTCACACAGGTATCTCTGATTGGCTGCAGAAAGCACACAGCCACGTCTCGCTGGCTCATCAGCTCAAAATGAAACTTTACAACCATTGATCTTTAATGATCGAAAGAGAGAGTAACCATTTCCCTCAGCTATGCAGAAATGCTTATGCATGTGTGTGTGGGTGTGTGTCAGAGAGAGAGAGAGAGAGAGAGAGAGAGAGAGAGAGAGAGAGAGAGAGAGAGAGAGAGAGAGAGAGACAGAGAGAGAGAGAGAGACAGAGGGAGAGAGAGAGAGAGAGAGAGACAGAGAGACAGAGAGCGAGAGAGAGAGAGCAGAGAGAGAAAAAGAGAGAGAAAAAGAGAGAGAGAGAGACAGAGGGAGAGACAGAGAGAGAGAGAGAAGACAGAGAGACAGAGAGCGAGAGAGAGAGGACAGAGAGAGACAGAGAGAGAGAGAGACAGAGACAGAGAGAGACACACAGAGAGAGACAGAGAGAGAGAGAGAGAGAGAGAGAAAACAGAGAGAAAAGAGAGAGACAAGCAGAGAGAAAAGAGACAGAGAGAGACAGAGAGAGAGAGAGAGAAGGCAGAGAGAGAGACAGAGAGAGAGAGAGAGAGAGAGAGAGAGAGAGAGAGAGAGAGAGAGAGAGAAGGAAGAGACAGACCCTGGTCTTAAAACAGAGTTCACATGACCCAGAAAATTCCCCTGAATGATTCACAGATCCAACTCCACAATCAAAATCTATATCCGGATATCTGTAGAGCTGCATTGTGACAATGACAATTGTAAAAAGCGATATACAAATAAAAAATTGAATTGAAATTGAATTAATAAACTCATATAGACTGTCGTGTGTTTTTTTTTTAGAGAAATAAACAGTACTTCTCAGCCTGAATCAGATCTCTACTACACTACCGCAGCACTGCTTTAGAGTGTGTGCCGTCCTTACACACACGTGCACATAGTCAGCGCTCACACACATACACACACACACACACATGCACACAGGTCTTTTCACTCTAAAGCCAATGCAAAAACACCTTTTCTGTAGTAGACCTCAAAATCAGATCCAGCATGAGATAAATGAGGCGCCCGAGCAGTGGAAACACCAAATAATGTCTTCATTTGGCAGACTGAAAGACCTACAGACACATCCTGTCCCCCCCCCACAGTGTGTGTGTATATATATATATATATATGTTTTTGTTTTTTCCCTCCCCATATGAGTAGGAGGTACTCTACTACCAATACTATTCTATTACCGCTCATTCTATGTAATGAAAAGATAAATATAGTAGTACATTTCGAATTGAACTGCTTTCACCTCCTACAGCTTCAGAAGCACTTCACTTGCACAGCTGATGAAGGATTTTCCCTTCCTTTTTATTCTCTCCTTCCTATTACTACTCAAGTACATTATACATATACACTCAGCGCCCACTTTATAAACACCACCATAAGAGTGTTGTGTTGCACCCCCGTTCGCTCTCCTGCATGGATTCCACAAGGTGCTATTAACATTCCTTTGAGAGTCTGATCTAGGTTAAGATGATTACGTCGCATATTTATTCACGCTGAG
This sequence comes from Ameiurus melas, assembly GCA_012411365.1. Classification (NCBI taxonomy): domain Eukaryota; kingdom Metazoa; phylum Chordata; class Actinopteri; order Siluriformes; family Ictaluridae; genus Ameiurus; species Ameiurus melas. The sequence goes on from CM022755.1 coordinate 32,543,501, forward strand.
AATCTCCCTGAACATTTCTACCGGAGTTGCTCTATTCGATTCAGATCTGGCGATTGGGGAGGCGATAGAAGTGCAATGAACTCATTGTCGTGTTCATTGAACCGGTGTGGGGGCGACTTTTGACATGCCACACTATCAAGCTGGAAGCACATTATCATGCTGGAAGCCATTATACGATGAGTAAATTGTGTCCATAAAGAGATTCATGCGTACTTAAACAGGCTGTGGCATTCAAACGATGCTCAATTTGTATTAATGGGCCCAGAAAACTTCCCCCATATCATTACACCTCGACCACCAGTCTGAACTTTTGACACAAGACAGGATATATCCAAGGATTCCTGCTGTTGAGGTCAAATTCTCACCCCACTGTCTGCATGTCACAGCAGAAATCAATATTCAGACCAGATGATGTTTTTCCGATCTTTAACTGTCCAGGTCTAATGAGCCTGTGCCCACTGGAGCCTCAGATTCCTATTCTTGACTGACTGGAGTGGAATCTGGCTGTTTCTAGAGTCATTTCTATGCAGTTGTGCCTGTAAGGCGTTTCCGCCCACAGAACTCGGTGTATGTTTCTTGGTTTTATCACCGTTCAAGTGTGTAAGCTCTAGATATCGGTGCAATCAGCAGTTTGTGAAATATTCAAACCTGCCCGATGGTCAAAGTCACCGAGATCAGACTTTCCCTCATTCTGATGTTTGATGTGAACATTAACTACGGCTCTTGACTTGCATCTGCATTATTCTACGCATTTGGCTGCTGCCACATGATTGGCTGTTTGGATATCTGCATGAATGAGTAGGTGTACAGATGTTTCTATTAAAGTGGTGATTCGGTGTTTCCACATAAATTGAAGGATAAATTATTTAATTTGGCAATAATAATATTAATAATAATAATAATAATATTATAACAACTTACGACAGAACCAGGCCCAGAAGCACAGACACACGCTTTCCCTGTTGAACAACTGACATTTGCATATCAGAACAATTTAAGCTCTTATCATTTCCATCATTTCCCCGTCAAGTGTCCAAACCTAGATTAGATTTTCCAGGAAAGCATTTAACTCAAACCCAACTTCTGCACTGAAATAGCTTCGCGTTTGAAGCCACAGTATAATCACACGCGATAAATTCTCAGAGATAAATATGAAATACCTACAACTTTGTTTTTAGTATGCAGCAAACCCATAGTGCGGCTGAACAGAGATCTGCGAAGAGCTCTCGGCCTTCTGTACACACGCAGCTTTCCTCTTCAGAGCAGATTAACACGGCACGTTCTTACGCATGCGCACACACACACACACGTCTTTAAGTTTGTAAAGAGCTTGATTAATCTTAGTGGCTCTTGAGATGCTGACACACAGACTAATCTGGTCCATATTAGAACCGGCCCAGTCTTCTGCGTTGAGCATAACAGCCTCTGTGTGCGAGAGTGGATTACCTTTTGGTGTGTGTCAGTGGCAATGTGGTCCACACCGCCATCCTCGATCTCTCCCATCCTCAGGCGAGACACCACCACCGTCCCCACAGCTGCCGAATCATCTGCCGTCCTGAAAAACACAAAAGAGCTACTTAAATTGTGTGTGTGTGTGTGTGTGTGTGTGTGTGTGTGTTAGCGTTTGTTCCACCTCTGACCATGTTCATGTCAGCTTAGACAGCGTTCAGACAGCTGTGTTCCTCATATTAGAAACTAATAAGTTATCTAACCCTCTGCAATGAAGGGGGAATCCGAGTCTCAGAGGTGGGTTGCTGGAAATGAGGAAAAATGAACTGCAGCCATGGAAGCAAACAGACTCCAATTACTCTGATTGATTGGTTTTAAATGGTCTGCACCTTTATAGGAGCTAATTAAGCTGTGTACCGCTCGTGCCGAAGCTACTGGATCTCCTTAGATAATACCGGGCTTTCAGGGGAAGTGTGATAGAGTGTTGTAGGGGTAGAAAATCGTTAGGATAAAGTGTGATGGCTCTTGTGATTGCTTTAGTCATTAAAACCATACGTATCATTAAACACATTGTCATGAGAATTTGTTGAAGATTGAATCACTCGCCGAGCCAGATGCAAACCTAAAACTGCAGTCAGGACACATTTAGGCCAAGTCCCAAGCTTCACTATACAGTGTGTGCTCACTGCAGTGACGACTGTACAATACCACTTACTGCTGAATTTTGAATTCTGCTTGGTCAGAAAGTGTTGATTAATTTTATATAACAGCCGCTCACTGACACTGTGGATACATGGAACACTGTGCATGAGAGGAACACACCATGGATGAGATGCCAGTCTACTGCAAGGCACCACACACACACACACACACACACACACACACACACATACACACACACACACACACACACCTCGGAGCAATCTAGGGCAGTTTCAGAACCTGTACATCTGTACTTTGTTCCAAAACGGGGACTTAAATTGTCACATTGTTGTGTTTTATTCTCGGCCCAGTTCTCTTTCACAAGGCAACATTTCAAATAGTACCAAAATGTGTTGTTATTATTATTATTATTATTATTATTATTATTATTTCCTTCGTTTTAACCAAGAAGGTTCAACAGAGATAGTACAATCCTTTCCTCCAGGAAGTCCTGGTCAAGATGGCAGCACATTTAAAAAAGAAGAAAAAAAAACATATGCAAATTCATGCAAAAAAAAATAAAAATAAAAAATAATAATAAAAAAATAAACTCAACCCAAAAAACATACGCAAGTTTATGAAAGTCACATTTGAGTAAACTGTCTGCTCATTGGTCAGAGTGCACCTGTTTATGTTCTGGGGTTCCGCCCATAGCGGTCATCCAGAAAGATGGATAGACAGCATTATTGTGGCTTTGTTTTTAGCAGAAGTTATTAAAATGTAACATTTTGAGCAGAAATCGCAATTTCACAGAGCGATTAAAGCCCATCTCCTCGAGGCGCTCGCTAAACACTGTGTAAACCTCGGTGTTTTTATCTGTTTGTGAAAGCTGTTCAGAAAATATGTTCATCAGAACAAATTTCAATGAGGCATTTTAATGGCATTTTACCTCATCTTTAGTCTAAGTTAAACCGTGATTCATGTCGAGAGCCGTTAGCAAAACCAGCATACATTTTACATAACGTAGTTCCCATAGCAATAGCATTGCTATACAGGTTGGTTCATTGGGTCAGATTGCTTTCTCACCAAGGGAGTCTGAAAAATGCTTCCCATTTATAGAACGGTTATTGTGCTGTATTTTGTCCAAAAACTCCAAAACTTTTTTTATCCAACAATATTATTCAGATTTTATTATTCCTCTCAAATGTATTTCCAGTGGGTGGCATTGCTGCCTCACGACGCCAGCGTCCTGAATTCAATCCTGAGCTCACATGCTGTGGGTGTACGGCTACACTAAGGGTGTTTTCACACCTGGCTTGTTTGGAGCGTTCGTTTCGGAATCTGGTGCGTTTCCTCCCTTGGTTCGGTTTGTTTAGACATGTATGCGCACGGTAATCGCGCTCAGATCCACACCAAACAATCACCTCTGAGACCATGTTGCAAATAAACTCTGGAGCAATGCCACCCACTGGAAATACATCCGAGTGGAATAATAAAATCTTATCTGAATAATATTGTTGGATGGAAAAGTTTTGGAGTCATAATGGATATAATGCAGCACAATAACCGTTCTGTAAATGGGAAGCATTTTTCCTGACTCGCCAGTGCAGCGAGGACAGCAATAGTGCTTTAAAAGGAGATAAAAAGGTACAATTTGGCTTTATCCATCTCGACTAGTCCCATAGGGAGAGCAAAGTGGCTGATAGATTGAAAGGAGCAGATACCACGCCGCCGCCATCCCTCAACAGGACAAACAGAAGAGGACTTGAACACATCCATTCATCCAGCTTCCCTCACTACAGTCCTGTTGCTCCTGACTTTGAGAAAACGCCCTCTACTACACCTCCTCAGTAAGAGTCTGGAGGGGCTGGAGATTGCTATATATCACATTTTATACTCGTCACAGTGTCATAGGCTGATACGCTGCAGGATGCCACCGGTTCTTGGGACTGCAGTAGCGGCACGATTGAAATCTCATGTGAAAGCCTCTGGCAGAGGCAGCTGATGGCTTGTTTAGATAACTGATATGTGTTTTTGAACGAAGTTAAGGATGTAGAAAGCAGTATCGGATAGTTGCAAGGGTAACATGGGAGTATATAGAAGTCTTTCCACTTTCTACCCCTCATCCTCCAAGTCTTTTAGAGAGAGAGGTTCTAATTGAGGATGTGTGTTAAGGATTTTTTGTTTGGAATGATTAGCAGTACTGTGACTCAGGTTTTTCATGGCCAAATCAAGCTGCTCTGAGCGGTGTGTTGTTTTTTGGTTGTTTTTTTTTTTTCCGTACAGAGAAAGCCGACAGTTGTGATTGACCTTAAATTAACTTTGCAGCTCGGCTGAGTTGCGCTCCTCCTCTGCACGGCGCTTGAGGCAGATTGCCCGCCTGCACGCTTCCCCAGCACAAATCTAATTGGCCCCGGGCCTCTTTATGACAAGAGTTAATCAGAGAGCTTTGTTAAAGTGACAAAAAGAATGAGAGCTTGGTGCGACTCGTGAATAATTCGGGAAACAGTTACTTAGTGGACAAGTGGTTAGTGTCAAGCGGCTTTTCTTTTTTTTTTTTCCTGCACAACTTCACGCCATTGTTTTAGGAAGCCTTGCGTGCAAATCAAACTCTGATGTGTTTACCTCTTTTAGTGAGGTTCATTTGGAAGCGCATAAACACGGCAATCATGCTCAGGTGCGGATTAAAACAACCGTAAATGTGAGCCGTCGCTAAACTGAGTCAGCCCAGCTGTAGTAAGAAAATGCAGGAGTATTATTGACTACGTTTACATGGACAGCAGTAATCTAATTAAGGACCTTATTCTGAATAAGACAATATTCTGTTTATGGCGTTTACATGAGTCGCTTTTAGAATATTCCTTTCATGTTCCTGTTTTAAGTGTTATAGAACATAGAGCGATTAACAGCACACGTCATCACGTCCCCTTCGCCACACCGTCCGACGTTCTCTCCAGAATTTCACGTATCGACATACAATTATTCTTCGTTATCGTACCGTATACAGTTTTGGGTGTTTTTATTTTAAAATAAACAGGACTAAAACAGGAATACTCCACACGTCTTAATTCCATTTGTGTTTACTTCGAGTATGACTTTAGTCGGATTAAGGTCATCAATAATCGGTTTACATGCTAGGTTTTTAATCAGAGTATCGTCTTAATCAGGTTAATATTGCATTATTGTTGTCCATTTAATGAACTGATATTTGAGATATATAGATATAGAATGTATAATTCGCATTCCTGGTGATTGGACCAGAAAAACGTACAAGTAAATGCTTGTGTAAGATGCATTTGGTGCAGCGATAAAGCGTAGACAAGCTAGTCCTATAAACTGTTAATTAGAGCTTTAAAAATAAATGAAAATACTAAAATTGCTTAATTTCTCACAATCACAATCAGTCAATTTACAAAAAAATATTTTATGTCGCAGTTTACACTAATAGAAAACAGGTTTTGATTTGCATTGCTCGTAATATTTCTGCGTCGTTTCAAAAGCATTTGAATCTGCATGACTCAGGCGTATTAATTGTCTCATTTAAATGCTGTCGAAGCATAATTAGACGCAATTAGAAAAATAAATGTGACACCACAATCTAAAACAGCCAAATATTTTTTTGTAAATAAATAAATAAATAAATAAATAAATAAATAAATAAATAATCTCTGTCTGCAGCCTCAACATGTGTGGAGAACAGAGAATGAAAAAAAAAGCTAAATCACCACACACACACACACACACACACACACACACACACAAAGAGAAATAGTCAAAGGGTGCTATGATTGGTCTGACAATTAAAACATGTGAATGGAAAGATCATGGTTTAATTAAAAAGAACAACAACAACAAAATAAAACCCTAAATTTAGCTCAGCACACCAATATTGCAGTTGATTTAATTTTATTTCTTATTTATTTATTTATTTATTTATTTATTTATTTATTTATTTATTTATTTATTTATTTATTTATTTATTTATGTATTTATTTAATTATTTATTAAAAGATGATCCCAAAAATTGCAATTAACTGTGCAGCTCTACTGCATCACTGTCATTTTTTCTCAGAGACCCAGGTGTTGTGGATTGATGTTGTGGATCTTTTTTCCCTTATATTATCTTCCATAGGAACATTAGCTTCGACGATTGAACCGCGTTCACATGAAAAAGCTAAAGTATTGTTATCCCTACAGTATATAAGGCTTTTACAGTGCTGCTAGCATGAAACCCGAAGTGTGACAAGGATGCTCTGGAGATCTGCAGCTTGTGATGGAGGAAGTCAGGTCCATAAATCAACACTCCACCTTTAAGACTGCATCAGTTACTAAAAAGGACCTGCGGGTTTTGCTCGATTTTTCCCGGGTTCGTGTGGCTATAGAAAGATACCAAAAAAGAAATATACTAAAAAAAAGAAGGAAAGGAAAGAAAATATGCTTAGCTCAGGTAAAATCTAAAACATCAGCATATGCATATCAAAGCAATGCCATCACAGCATTTTCCGTTGACATAAGAAGAAAACTCGAGCTTTTAAAGTAAAAGTATCTGCATTAAACCTCTCACGGCTTCTGAAGTCCAGGCTTCAGCCCATTTAAACTTCTAACTCGAGTCATGACTCAAGAGTCTGAGTTTACAAATTAAATCCTGCATCGTAGATGACCAAAGCTTTGGCCATGTTGACACAAGACTAAATATAAACCTGCTGTTTGAAAACCAAGGGATGATGCAATATTATAATCAGCACCTTGTACAGAGTCTGAGCAGCAGAGATGGTAGGTATAGAAGTGTACCTGTAGAGAAGTATATATAAAATATGTCTTTGGGTAAACTAATTAACCATGAGCAAGTTTAAAATATTTTAAAATAACTGTATTTCAATTAATATCAATTAAGTCTAGATCGCTTGAGGCTCTTCGTATGCACGTCCTTGTGATATTGCTCCTTTTTGCTCTGGGTGAGAGCAGCCATTTTCTCCACCAGTATTATTCCTGCACCCACTCTTCATGACTTTAACATCCATTTTAATCTATGGCCTATTGGGTAGCACGTTTGCCTTACACCTCCATGGTTGGGGGCTCGAATCCTTCCTCCGCCATGAGTGCGTGGAGTTTGCATGTCCTCCCAGTGCTTCGTTGGTTTCCTCAGGGTTTCCTCCCCCAGTTCAAAGACATGTTTCCAAATTGTTTGTAGTGCCAGGGTGTCCCCTGCCTTGTGTCCCCCGAGTTCACTGGGATAGGCTCCAGGCTCCCCGCGACCCTGTGTGGGATAAGCGATACGGAAAATAGATGGATGGATGGATGGATGGATGGAAGGTGCCTATATCTATAGCTTTAAAAAGGAAGAAAAGAAAAGAAAAAAAAATAAAGCAAGATCTCATACCAAAAACACAGATTCATTTAGATTCTGGGAATATTCCCAGAACTGAGAGGGTTGGAGTGTGTTCATTTGGCATATGCTGTGTGAATACAATATGCACACAAAAACACATACACATTAAACTGTGATTTTGATTCAGAAAAGGAGGTTGGAGAACCAGACACACACACACACACAAACCCTTTATACTCATCTACTGTGCCAAGAACAGTTTATGAAAGAGAAGAACAATCCAGTTCACTAAAATCACAATGGGATGACCAACAAAACAGGAACAACTTGTTTTTTGTTGTTGGTTTATGACGGAAAGCCAACATGGTATGACAAAGACAAATGACCAGCAGTGACAGCTACCTCTCTGCAGTACGAATACATGACGGACAGAATGAAGGCATGGAGAGATATTGGCATATACACGTCTTATTTGAAAAAAGAAATGCAAAATTGTCTTTTATTTTGTATTCTCACTCCTACTGGTTCCCATCTCAAGAAAAGAATCTGACAACACTAACACAACGACTCGTGAAAATAGGTGTTAGTTTATATATATATATACTGTATAGACATACAGTATATATATATATATATATATATATATATATATATATATATATATATATATATATATATAATATATATCTGAAGACATTTACTTTGGCATTTACTTTGCTGGGAGTGGAGGAGAGACATACAGTATAGTGTGCAGTTATTTTAAGGAGAAGATTGGCATTTGTTGAGGAAGATAAATATCTTGATTCAATCTTTAAAATGATTCTGCATCAATGGACGGATCTCAATAATCCGATTAAAAAAATAATGCAATGTCAAAACAAAATGTCTAGATCAGCTGTTCGGTTACATTGAAAAGTTTGTGTGTGTATTGTATGAAAATGAACCAACAAAAAGAACTGCACCGGGGTGTGCTCTGCCATTCTGGCTCATCAGAGAGCCCTGGAGCAAGAATGACTGGGTCTGTTGCAGGTTTGCATTCCTACACTGTTGTTGAAACCTGGGGCTTTCCCTCAGTGACGCACATGCTGGAAGTGGAGCGTTTAAAAGTTAAAAGTAAAAAGTGGTTGCACATTTTTTTTTTAACGCATCAAGACTTCCCCCACTATCTGAATTGTTATTTCAGCTTTTATTTATGCAACCATCTGTCAAAGGTTTGGCAAAATCTTTCCTTTTCTTTGTAATTTTCTGAATAATATTTGATTTTAAGGTCCCCAGTCACACTTCAAAGCTGTACTAAAGATGTTTGGAGAAGCAGAATGAATGCAACCCTAACCTAATTTCTATCCACCACATCTGCTGTAGATTGCTGAACTGAGCGAGTTTCCTTGAACTGAGAAATGAACGCTAAACTTGTTTCCTCAAGTTTTACTCACAATGGAAGCATACAGGAATATATATAATGTTTATAAAAATCATTCATTCATCTTCCATACCGCTTATCCTACACAGGATTGTGGTGTAGCCTGGAGTCCCAGGGAACTCGGGGCACAAGCCTGGAGTCTATCCCAGGGAACTCGGGGGATAAGCCTGGAGTCTATTCCAGGGAACTCGGGGGATAAGCCTGGAGTCTATCCCAGGGAACTCGGGGGATAAGCCTGGAGTCTATTCCAGGGAACTCGGGGCACAAGCCTGGAGTCTATCCCAGGGAACTCGGGGGATAAGCCTGGAGTCTATTCCAGGGAACTCGGGGGATAAGCCTGGAGTCTATTCCAGGGAACTCGGAGCATAAGCATGGAGCCTATCCCAGGGAACTCAGGGGATAAGCCTGGAGCCTATCCCAGGGAACATGGGGCACAAGCCTAGAGTCTATCCCAGGGAACTCGGGGCACAGGCCTGGAGTCTATCCCAGGGAACATGGGGCACAAACCTAGAGTCTATCCAAGGGAACATGGAGTACAAGCCTGGAGTCTATCCCAGGGCACTCAGGGTACAAGCCTGGATCCTATCCCAGGGAACTCGGGGCATAGGCCTGGAGTCTATCCCAGGGAACTCGGGGCATAAGCCTGGAGTCTATCCTAGGGAACTTGGGCACAAGCCTGGAGCCTATCCCAGGGAACTCTTGGCATAAGCCTGGAGTCTATCACAGGAACGGAACTCAGGGCACAAGCCTGGAGTCTATCCCAGGGATCTCGGGGCACACGGCGGGGGACACCCTGGACGGGGTGCCAACCCATCACAGAGCACAATCACACACTACAGACAATTTGGAAATGCCCACCAGCCTACAACACATGTCTTTGGACTGGGGGAGGAAACTGGAGTACCCGGTGGAAACCCCTGAAGCACGGGGAGAACATGCAATCTTCATACACACAGGGCAAAGGCAGGAATCGAACCCCCAAACCAGAGGTGTGAAGCAACAGTGCTAACCACTAAGTCAACCTGCGCTCATAAACATGATCATATAATGAAAATTTCAAACTTACAAAGCTATTAGAATAAAATAAAACATATCAAAGTTGTCTATCCAGCTTTCTGACAAAGGAGCATTAAACATTTATGCTTTTCCTGAAGAAAACATGCTCCAGCAGCACCCTATAACTTCATCTCCTATCCATACAAGTACAAAGTCCCATCTCTGAAAGATAACTTACGTGTAAAAGACATGTTGCTTAATTTACAAATACCTTTGATTGAATTATTGGATTCATTAAAGCTTTCTCCAACAGGGGTGTCCAATGTTCTCCACAAAGGGCCGGTGTGGGTGGAGGTTTTCATTCCGATCAATCCAATTCCTCCTGTTTAGTTAGACTTAGTTAGAGGTTGGCTTAGAATAGACTCAGACTCAATGCATGTTTACATTAAACACAGTTTTCAGTAGAGAAAAAGGCTCATGGTCATAATTCTTGTTTGTTGTAATTGCAAAACAGAGGCGTCCCTGAACTGGACGGTTGGTATGATGGTGGTGTGTTATGGGTGTGTACTAGATACTATCCAAAAGCAGAGCTCAGGGATTCTGCAGAGAAAAAGACATTAGAGCTTTTTCTTCTCTCCATATCTGTCTAACCTGTTCCTCCTTCATCTCTCAGACCTGCTCTCTCGCTCTTTCCCAGACCTCTCTGTGGGGCAATGACGTGAAGGTGCTCCATATGTTTCTGTGGTGGGTCTGGCTCTCATTCTTGACCTAGATAAAAGCCGGACAGGGCTAAATATAGCAAGTGGTTTATTGAGGACAAATGTTATGATGGGTCCATGATGATGCTGAAATGTACACCAGTATAGAAGCAAGGAACTGCACTGCCTCTTTTTTACTGCTTTTTATTCATGACTAGGCAAAAAAATAAAATCTTAGGGTTTTTTTTTTTTTTTTGGCGACTCAATCATTGCCACATCACCGCAGGCTCTGTTAAGAAACAGGGAGGCTGTGGATTGCCAAGAGACGAGTGAGACAGATGGAAGCTTTGGATAAATTCCAGGATTTTCTAAACACACACACACACACACACACACACGCACATAGACTCTAGATCACTTCTTATCCACGCTCTATTTTCACTCTCACCCGTATGACATTGCTGAGCCTCCACTGCAGTCAGAACCCATGTAGCACGTGGGCGATAGGGCAAAGGTCTTCCTGCTCATTAGACGTGATTAAGAAGAGGACATGATCTGGGCTTCTGAAACCGCTTTCTCAGCTGCTTTGCTGTCTGATCCTGTCTTCATCTATTTATGCTTGACGATAGGAGCTGCTCAGGCCTGTGTCTTCTGACATTAGATTTGAGCTGAGTGAGAAGTCAATAAGAATAATCAAACGGCCTGTCAGGCATCTGATGGCTCTTTAATTGAAGGTGATGTACTCACTAAATGAACTGACCACACCGGTGCTTATAATAATAGAACAAGTGTGTGCTGTGTGTCTGGGAGTAGTCTACCATAAGGTCAAGTGCAGTGTTTTCCATGATTCACCACCCCCCGAGTCACAATCATCTGGTTACCAGGACCTTTAAGATTGAGTTGCCTGGGTTAAATGATTAAAAGCATTAAAAGTATGAAGTGATGATCAAATTCTGGTTATAGTACCATTAAACCATTAAAGTACCAAAGTCAGGAATGATAAGAGGCACTGTGAATACAACATGTCTAATCACAAACTACTACTACTGCTAAAATTGGATTATTTCCTATAACAGCTCACATTACAGTGTTTTATTCCTCTTATACTTCAGCAATTTGCCATGATTAACACTTCCATCCATCCATCCATCCATCCATTTTCCATACTACTTATCCTACACAGGATCGCAGGGAGCCTGGAGTCTATCCCAGGGAACTCTGAGCACAAGTTGGGAGACACCCTTGATGGGGTGCCAACCCATCACAGGGCACAATCGCACACACATTCACTCACTGCGGACAATTTGGAAATACCAGTCAGCCTACAACTCACATCTTCGAACTTGGGGAGGAAACTGGAGTACCCGGAGGAAACCCCCGAAGCACGTGGAGAACATGCAAACTCCACGTGAACACAGGGCAGAGGCAGGATTGAAACCCCCAACCATGGAGGTGTTGGGGTAAATGTGCTAACCACTAAGCCACCTTGTCCCCTACTACTATCACTGACTGTTTAATCACATTACATACTTTTTAAATTCATTCATAGTTATGTTCAACGTTATGAAACAACCTCAAAAAAGAGGTTAATGCTTACACCGTAGTCACTGTAAAAAGTTGCTCCCTAACTAGACTCCCTTTTTACTGTCTCTTGCTTTACACCAGATGTTACAGGACTTCTGTCTTCCAAACAGTTCCACTTTCGACTCATCAGTCAACAGATCATTCTCCCAAAAGGTTTGAGGATCATCAAGGGTGTGTTGTGGCGAAATTCAGATGAGCCTTGATGTTCTTCTGGGTTTGCAGTGGTTTTTTCTTCGCCTCTCTTCCATGGATGCCATTTTTGCCCAGTGTCTTGAACAGTGACCTTTATTTATGCAAGACAGGCCTGTAGGTCCTTTGATGTTGTCCTTGGCTCTTTTTTGATGAGTCATTGCTGTGCTCTTGGAGGAATTTTGGAAGGTCGGCCACTTCTGGGAAGGTTCACTTCTGTGTCGGGTTTTTCGATTTGAAGATAATGGCTCTCACTGTGGTTCTGTGGAGTCCCACAGAACCTTTGAAATAGCTTTGTAACCCTCCCCAGACTGATGTATTTCAATCACCTTCTTCCTCATCATTTCTGGAATTTCTTTGTCATAGTGTATTACTGAGTAAGACCTTTTAACCAATTTCAACATTGCTGTCGAACAAGTTCTATTTAACTGTTGATTTGATTGAACAGGGTTTGCAGTAATCAGGCCTGGTCGTGACTCAATTAATCGAACAAATAATCGTCTGATTAATCGATGATCAAAAATAATAATTAGTTGCAGCCCTAATGATATACATAGGCTGGGGGCAAATACTGTTTCAAAGCACTGTATGCTATGGTATAAGCAAACTTAAAGAATTCATCATTATAGTTTTCTAGGTCGGTTGAACAAATCTCTTCAGTTTTAGGAACAGTACATCCATCCATCCATCCATCTTCTACCACCTACCCCTTTTCAGGGTTGCAGGGGAGCCTGGAGCCTATCCCAGGGAGCATGGGGCACTAGGCGGGGTACACCCTAGACAGGGTGCCAGTCCATCGCAGGGCGCAGGAACAATACAACAATATAGTAATGTCAACATGCTGTTACTCATTTTGTGCCCCAGGACTAAATAAAATACAGTTCATCAGGGATATGACAATGTCCGATGCTAATCTGGTGTCTCAGGCCGATATCTGATCAGTGTACTTTTATCTGGAGTGTTAGACAAAACCTAAATCTCTCTCTGATCACTGGTGGATTAGAATAAACAAATAAACAAGCTCAGATGCCAACTCCAACTCATACCAGGTACCTATGCAGAACCATAATGAGCTGCTTCCGATTATCTTTCTGCCAGGTATATTTGCATGCACACCCACACACACACACACACACACACACACACATTAAAATAATTCACTCTTTCAGCTTTTCCCCCCTATTAGCCACCCTTCTATGTGAATATAAGTAGTCCTCTCTCACGTTCTTTCTCCCTCCCTCAGCATCAGGACCCGGGGTTTTTAGCTAAATTGCTTTTCAGAGAGCAGGCCGTGGCCTTCTGTCTTTTATTTTCATAAAGCATCATTACGCGTTGTGCGTTGTGGTCGGGATCCAGGCAGCCAGAGGATGCATTCAAATGACGAGCGCCGATTGCTGACAACAAAATAAAAGAAGCAGGTGCAAACAGCGGGTCGGACCCAAACCACAAGCCCAATTCGACACGAAGATCATCCTGTATTATTATGTAAAACTGACAGACAGACGGACTACTGGGAATATTATAATATAAATGAGAGGTAACTCGAGGTTCTGATACAGAGAGAGCGAGTTTTGTGGGTTTTTAAAGAACGTCTCACACTGGAAACATCCTCAGCAGAAGCAATTTGTTGGAAACAAGTAATGTTTTCACACTTCATCACTCCAGGCTTCTGTTATCACGTAATCGACATGGCAAAACCTCCAGTGATAAATTAACTCCTTCAAATAAGGCTGGTGTGATTAAACAGTGTGCGCAGGAGACTAGTTTGGCGATGTAATTAAAATCGACACTGATTTTGCTGTGTGATTGTGTTAATTTGATGTTGAATTAATCTGTCATCAAGCTCTCTTTTGTTAATAAGATGAAATGTGCACTGTTTGTTTGGCTAACACCATTACTATTGAGTTCTAGCTCATTAGTGATGATTTTGAGTCTGGGATCCACTTGGCCTAAATACTCGGATCTGTTCAGCTTGCCATCTTTCACAATTAATGTTATGTTTAAATGCTGTTGACATTAGTTAAAAAAAAATAATAACTTTATCTCAATCCTAATCAATTGCTCCAGTGAAGCCTTTGTGCTAAAGCTGCTTGCACATGGGGGTTCAAATGCTGACTCGGGTTTGCGTGCGAAGAGTTTGCATGCTCTCCTCGTGCTTTGGGGGTTTCGTCTGGGTACTCTGGAATCCTCCACCAGTCCAAAGACATGCATTGTAGACTGATTGGCATTTCCAGTGTGTGAATGTGTGTGCGATTGTGCCCTTCCAAGGTGTCCCCTGCCTTGTGCCCCGAGTTCCCTGGGATAGGCTGTAGGCTCCCCACAACCCTGTGTAGGTCAACCAGTATGGAAAATGGATGGATGACTTCTCTCCAGTTCAATACGGCGTTCCAGCTTCTCCGCTGAGCATAACAACCCACCATCATGGAACAGGAAGTAAAGTGACAAGTTGAATCAATTGTGTCAGTCAGCATGCAGCACTGTGAGCAGAGCTTCCATACCTGCTGCGGTTCACGACATGGTTTAGTGGAAGCCCCGAAACCCACTGCTTTCTTGAGGACCAAGGCCCAGTTCTCTGAAATGCTCCTGGGCGCGAAAACTATTTTCACACTCCAACAAATGTGCCAAACTCTCGGGACAAACAAGCCAGAGTCTGGAAAAAAAACTCAATTTTGAAAACCAATGACTTGAGGCTTGAACTGAACTTACATGCTTATGGGACCTAGACTTCAATTTGGGCTTGAAAGGTTCAACTGCATTTCAGACGCTCTTGTGCAAACATGCAAACAGGCCTTGGCACAGATGATTAAGATGACTGATTCTTCAGCATAAAGGTCAGATTAGTCATTTTTAAGTCAATACTGGCCAATTTTTTTGTACTACTTGGGGAAGTTCGCTTCACATTCCAGCAGATTTAATAAAAGAAGTTCTCAGATGAGAAACTCCAGACTGCAGCGCCACTGGCTTTGTAAATGGAAGAAAGACAAATGATGTGGACGAGCTACATCAACAAGAAGTTAGGACAAGAAGGCATGTACACTTGCCTGTTAATCATGTTGGCTGTTTTTTCAAACTCTTGCCCTAGCACTCAGGTATGTGTGATTGGAGGGAGCACTGATATGAGAGCATGGGTCAGAGAAGGATCATTAGAGCGATGCCACAGAAGAACCATTTTTGTGCATCTGTTTTTCCCTCCTTTGCTCCTTCCATCCATCTATCTCTTTTCTTCTGTAAATAAACCGTGATTCATCCATCAGTCCACGATTCTTTCACCACTTGTAGTTGTCGCTACAATAATCATTTCCCACCACAAAGAACTTTGGTATCTTTTGTCATGGTATCACTCTAAAGCACCGATTCTCACCCTTGTGTTTAAAGCGTGTACAGTATTTTCCCAAATTAAGTTTCATAACAGCGTCAGTATGTACAGCATGGTAGTACAGCAGGTAGTGTTGCCACGTCACATCTCCAAGAAGCTTGATCCTGGGGCAGTGGTGGTTAAGGCTCTGGGTTACTGATCGGAAGGTCGGGGCCTTGAGCAAGACCCTTAACCCTCTCTGCTCCAGGGGGCGCTGTATCATGGCTAACCCTGCGCCCTGCGCTGGGGTATGCGAGGAAAAGAATTTCACTGTGCTGTGACCAAATGAAAAAGACTCATTATCATAACTCAGATTCCTATCTACATGGAGCTTCCTGTGCTCTCCCTGCATTTTCCCTGGTTTTCCTTTCATCTCCCAAAAACATACATTTCCCCCTAGGCGTGAATAAGTGAGGGTGGATGGGGACCTGTGATGGACTGGTGTCCCATACAGTGCAATCAACTACGACCCTGACCAGGATAGAGTGCTTGCTGAGGATGAATAATGAACAAACACAGCTGATATACAGTACCTATGATCACACACTGCCACCCTCTACAGCGTTCTCTTACCGTGACACTGAACTAATCGTGAGAATGTAAAGTGAATCTTGTAGCAGAATTGTGTTCATAATGCAGCAAAGCATATTATAAACGCAATATTGAATAAGGGGAAGCTTCATTACTGAAAATCGAATCTAACGTAATGCATTATGAATATATTAGAAGATATTTCAGGGATATGAAGGTTTTTTTTTTAAAGACAATATTATGTTGTTCAGTAGGAAGACAAAACATAGGGCAGACACAGAACCGCTCTAGGCACACACCGTGTCTCCCTGCGTCTCTATTTAAAGCCACAAACCGCCATGGCTGTGACTCAGCGACTCGCCGACACAACCAGAAAGTGTAATTATTATTTTATAATGTGAGCATAACGGTGACAAACTGTGTGTTTTTGGCTGGTGGTGAAGCAGGCGGGCCGTGGTGGTCTGTAATTACAGATGGTTGTCTGATGACTTTGCCAAACAGTGGTGACAGGCACAGCAGAGAGAGAGAGAGAGAGAGAGAGAGAGAGAGAGAGAGAGAGATAGAGAAAATGAGATTAAAGGAGCAGGAGGAGAAAAGCCACAGCTGCTATCACAACTGTGTCCAGTGTTTTTCTGTTCTCTGTTGCATTGGAAGTGACCACACATACATGCACACACACACACGCATGCACGCGCACACACACACACACACACACACACACACACACACGCACAGATACACAGACACACACAAAACGTCACCATGTTAATGTTAATTAAGAGAACTGTGTTCACTACATGGAAAATGTTCTGTTGCCAAATATATACAAACTGCTCATTGGAACATTTGTGAAGACACACACACACACACAGACACATACTCACACACGTAATCACACACACACACACACACACACACACACACACACACACACACACACACACACACACACACACACACACACACACACTCACTTATTCACACACACTCACACTCATACATACACTCACACACACACTCACTTATTCACACACACTCACACTCACACTCATACACAAACTCACACCCTCACACTCATACACACACTCACACACACACTCACTTATTCACACACACACACACACTCTCACACACACACACACTCATACACACACTCACACACACACTCACTTATTCACACACACTCACACTCATACACACACTCTCACTTATTCACACACACATACACACACACACACTCACACTCACACACACACTCACACAAAACACTCGCACACACACTCTCACACACACACTCACACACACACTCACTTATTCACACACACTCACACACACACACACACTCACTTATTCACACACACTCACACTCATACACACACTCACTTATTCACACACACACACACACTCACACACACACACACATACACACACACACTCACACACACTCACACAAAACACTCGCACACACACTCTCACACACACACTCACACAAAACACACTCACTTATTCACACATACACTCTCTCACACACACACACACACACACTCACACACACCTACAAATATCTCTACTTAATTGCGTTGATGTGTGTGTATGGATGTTATGTGTGATATGCTGTCTAGACAGAGTACACATGCAGTACTACAAGACAAACAGCCCTACTATTAATACTCTACTCATAACTTACTTCTAAACCCCAGGGCTGGGGAAATGCCGGCCGCGATCCTGCTAACACAAAAGACGCAAGAATAAAGTGTTGAGCTTCAGCTCTGTACTTTCCTGCTACGCGTAAGTACATGTAACACACACATGTCTATCCTGACCACCATATTACAAAGAACCATCATTATTATGTATATGATAAAGCAAAGTCAGGACAACGAGAAGTTCACCTCCTATGCTCAGTAGCAGTACAAGCTTAAATAAAGTCCATGTGCTTCCTTGGGCCTAAACTCTACAACATAGCATAAATATTCAATTTCCATGGCAAGCAGTGAAACATAGACTCGGGGCATAACAGTAAACCCACATGCCAAGCATAAAATAAGCTAATTCTCCCAATGACTCAATTTGTCTGAAACGGTTCAGGTTCAGATTAATTACAAGCGTCCACGAGTGTAAGAAAGACACTGTATACAGTAAATAAAGCCTCACATTTTCACACATTTGTCATGTGATCATGAGGCTTTGATTAAAAAAGGGTTAACGCTATACACCTAAATGCGTCTTATAGGATAACCTTATATCCTACAAGAAAAGTCAATATCCCTATCCATCCATCCATCCATCCATCCATCCATCCTCTGTACTGCTTATCCTACACAGATATAACATATGCAGGACTGTAGGGTCTCCAGGACCAAGGTTAGGAACATGTGCCTTCTACAGGTTAAAGTATATCAATAGAATGTATATGTTTACATAAATATCGTGTAGGTCCCCATTGACTACCCCACAATACCTGCCGTTTTGGAGCTGCTCTGACCCAGTCATCTAGCCATGACAATTTGGCCCTTGTCACGGTTGCTCAGATCCTTACACTTGCCCATTTTTCCTGCTTAGAACACATCAACTTTGAGAACGGACTGTTCACTTGTTGCCTGACAAATATACCCCACCCTAACTATATAGATCGGGGCAGTGGTGGCTTGGCTGTTAAGGCTCTGGGTTATTGAGCAGAAGGTCGGGGGAAGGTCAAGCCCCAGCACTGCCAAGCAGCCACTGTTGGGCCTTTAAGGAAGGCCCTTAACCCTCTCTGCTCCAGGGGCACTGTAACATGGCTGACCCCAACTTCCTGACATGCTGGGGTATGCAAAGAAAGAAAAAAGAATTTCACCATGCACATGTATATGTGATAAATAAAGACTCATTATCATTATATATATATATATATATATATATATA
Organism: Ameiurus melas; assembly: GCA_012411365.1. Lineage (NCBI taxonomy): Eukaryota > Metazoa > Chordata > Actinopteri > Siluriformes > Ictaluridae > Ameiurus > Ameiurus melas. The sequence goes on from CM022755.1 coordinate 32,562,598, forward strand.
TATATATATATATATATATATATATATATATATATATGGCCATGTTTACTCCTGTGACTGGTGTACTTTGGATTGACTCATGGTTAAAACAATCCTCTATTACAGTAACTCTGATAAGCTCTGGGTGTGATCCATCAAAACCAACGCAATGCAGTCGGGCCTTGGAGTAAACACGCACTCTGTCGTAAAGTCACGACTGTGTGCTATATACGGGGACCTACAGAGCCGGTCAGTCACGCGGTTATGCCATCACACAGTATATAGTCCATGTCTGCATGAGGCCAGCTCTACACATTATACTTTAACTACTCTGTACCAGCGAGGTGGTAAAAATAGATGGAGTTTTATAGCGGTGGTTTTGTCAGCACTGCGAGGCTGCTTGTTCAACATACGTGCCCTGAGTACGACCGACGCTTCCTCACAGAGTGTGATGTTTGCAGTCATTATCACTTGTATACAGGCTGCACCCAACACGAGTTCCTGAATAGCACCACAGGCAACGGACCAAGTCGCATGCATTATGCAACTTCCCTTTTCAAAAAAAAAAAAAAAAGGCCAATCGTTTTAAAAAAAAAAAACCAACAAATTAAACCACAATGCAGTGTGTACATTTATAACCCGGTCACATGACATGCAAAACAAATATTCATGCACAGCAATAAGCTCATACATGGTTATGTGTCGTGATGATGAGGAAATCGTATTCAATCTTAACCCAGCTCCTTTAAAAGAAGATAAAATCATTGTTTATCTTTGATAAGACTCTTCCCCTGTCCTCAGTCTTATATATCGTCTTTGCTCTCCGTCTTCTTCTTTTTTTTTTTTTTTTGGACATGTATGTCCAGTCACAGTGTGCTGCACAGAATGTCACAGTGTGCTGCATTTCCACATCTGGAGTTAATCATTCTGTCAAAGGCGATTTAACACCTGAATTATATCTGGAGAGGTTTTTAGATGCATCGCACACAGTGGATCGATTTCTACCCCAGCAGTTCAATCCACAGTCGTTCGGTGGGACACGTAGAACATGCGAGCACATGCACCCTGGTGCATTTTTAATACACTCTGCCTCTCGTATATGAAGATGTAACACACTTCCTATTCGGTGGGAACTTGATTTCAAATGATAATACATAGTGATGCCTGTAGCTGCAAAAAAAAAAAAACACACAAAAAAAACAATAATGCATGTAGGTAATCAGAATAAACGCAAATATGCCTGGGAGTTTTTTTTTTTTTTTTCCCCCTTTATTAAAATGAAATGCACTGTCACGCCAGGGGGAATGCATGTAGTGCTGGAGGAATGGAACATTCTAGAAAGAGCAATCCTCTATCAGAGGAACTCTGAGAATGATCGATCAACATAATGCAAGAAGAGACAGGTGATGGGATTTTTTTTTGTCACTTTGCAGAGGTGTGGAGTAGAAACGGGGAATTTTGAAAACAGGCTGGTGGTACAACAGAAAGCCTCGAAATACAAAAATACCCTCACCTATATGACTCATCCATGAGCGGCTACAAAGACAATCGGATGACATCTACGTGCCTCACTGGCATTCTAAAAAAAAAAAAAAAAAGTTATACTCTCCCTTATGTTGCCTCGCTTTGTTAACGTCGCGTTTATAAGTCTCTTGCTTTGTTTGCGCCATAAAACCGCCAACGTACACATTGATTTTCAATTCCTCGAGCAACACTTCAGACCCAGGCGCAGCCATTTTCTATAAAACAGTTACTTGCTCCCCGTCCTTGAATGCAGTGACAAGAGGAGAATACAGTTGCATGACTAAAAAAGCAATGCAGCGAGTATAAAATGGTATCTGGTCACGGGGACGGGACAGTGTGACCTGTCCTCATTCTTGTGACACTACACAACGAGGAAAGTATAAACTAGCCTTGACATAAATAACGCGTAACGATGCGTCACAAACGTCAGGTGGTAGTGTAATGCAGGTCTTTTCCGATTTGAATGGAACCGAATTTATTTCGACCAAGTTTGTCTGGGCGAAATAAACAGATCTGAGCAATCTAAAGAGTGCCTGGGTAAAACAACCGAATATTGAACTGCACAGCTGCTAAATAGTTGTCTTTTTACATAGTATCTGTTCCACAATGCTACCGCTGCCTCATTCTTAGGCACTTAAAGCCGCTAATGTGACATCTTGAGAGGCCTGTGGAGAGCTAAAAATCTCTCTAAAAGACATTTGTTGACCTTTTTCAAATCTTAAGTCCTGGCAAACACAGCCAAGTCACACTCAAGCTCCAGACAGGGAAGGTCAAGCAGACAGGGTGTGTTATCAGCGCTGTAATTTCAACTTGGCAACGGTGTGTGTGTGTGTATGTGTGTGTGTGTGTGTGTGTGTGTGCTTGCATGAGGCCTGGCTGAGGGATGAAGGATTTGAAATGGCTGTTGATGCGAGTCATTGTTATTGACAAGCCGGGCTGTTAGCATTCCGCATGCTAGCTGGTGAAAGTCACTGGGATTACATTCATTAGATCTCACTTTGTGGCAGCCTTCTCCAATGACAACTGCTGCTAATCCTCCCCCAATCCCAGTCCAGAATCTATTCCTATAGCATTTATACATCTCACTGTATCTCTCTCTCTCTCTCTCTATCTCTGTATCTCTCTCTATCTCTCTCTCTCTACCTCTCTCTCTCTCTATCTATATCTCTCTCTCATTATCTCCCTATCTCTCTCTATCTCTATCTCTTTCTCTATCTCTCTATCTCTCTCTCTATCTATCTCCCTATCTCTCTCTCTATCTCTCTATCTATCTCTATCTATCTCCCTATCTCTCTCTCTCTTTTTTTTTTTTTTTTTTTATCTTCCTATCACTCTCTATCTCTCCTTCTCTCTCTCCATCTATCTCCCTATCTCTCTCTCTCTCTCTCTCTCTCTCTCTTTCTCCCTCTCTCTCTCTCTCTCTCTCTCTGCAATGTACCTGTATATTTCTAGTTTCCTCTTTCCAGTTTTGTTTGCATTTTTCTGGCCCAGAAATGACTGAAAGGAGCTCTTCAGCTCTGCTACTTCTAAAACGTACATTTTTTTTTTCTTCATTAATTTATTTGTTCATTTTCATATGATTCATTTACATATGATTCATATTCAGGCATGTGATTCATTTTCATGTGATTCATTTTCATGTTAACTTAATGAAACATTAACTTACGAGGTATGATTAAGATCAACAAAAGGGTGTGAAAGGGAAAGATGAGATAAGACTCGTAATGTTTATTATTGGTATTATGTCATTATTATTATCGCTGTGGCAAATCGCCTTACAAGCAGCTTCTTGTAAGGGGGGCTCCAAAAATTGCAAACTGCTCCTTTAATTGGGATCCATGTTTAAGTTAAGCAGATGCCACATTAAATAACTTTGTAAATGCCTGCACTGAGTGGTGTAAGCAGGTCCCTACATGCACCAGGGATGCCTGATGGATATTAGATAGCAGGCACAATGTAATATCCATCAAGAGGTTGATAATGTATTTAACTGAGGGAACACATAGTGACTAGTCATTTACTCTAAAACCAAGAACTTCTGAAACCAATTCAATATTAAATATAAGGACATATACATATAGAGTGTAAGTGTGTGTGTGTGTGTGTGTGTGTGTGTGTGTGTGTGTGTGTGTGTGTGTGTGTGTGCGCGCACACAGTCCCTTTCTTCAAAAAGGCTTATCAAAGTGAGGTCATTAAACACTTAAGAAGCTCCAGCTCACCCGCCTACAAGTCACTGGCTCTGACAAACCCAGCTTATTAGAGACAGTCCAGTGTCAAAGCCCCACAATCCCCTCTCTTCCCTCATGCTAGCATTAGCATAAGCCAGGCCCCATCTTCCCAGTGCAGCATGGCCTCAGCCGCCCAGCGGATCTGCAGGGAGCGTGATATCACTGCACGGATGAGCAGTTAAGAGCCGACACACTGCTCTTCACCCTCCACAGGCAGGAAGGCGAGTGTGTTGGGCTCCAGCAGGATACGCTTGGACATGCAGAGAGGATAAGTGCATATATACTGATATGGTTTGCCTGCATGCATGCGATAATTTAAAAAAATATTTTTTTTTTATCAAAGACAGGATGAAAATATGGCAAGAGTTAAGAGTTTTTCTGAGAATTCTGCTGCTTGGGAAAAAAAAAAAAATCAGCTGAGTAGTTTCAATGTAAGCAAATAGTATAATAGGATAGTGATAGAGGATATACCACTGCCTGATTCAACCTGACGTCTGCAGCGCGTTCTGACTCACTTTCTGCTGTTGTGAATGATTCCACATGGATCACCTGAAGATCTGCACTTCCGTCAGTGCTTAAGCTCACCTGGATACTGTAGCTTCGTAATAAAGACAGTTTGATCATTCAGATCAAACTGCAATTCAATATGATACATGGAAGGCCAGTAGTAGCTACTATGCTAGTGGTCAGAAGGGTGCGAGATTGACATTTACGTTTATTCATTTACTAGACGCTTCTATCCAGAGCGACTTACAAATGAGGAAATACAATCAAGCGGAGAACAATACAAGTAGTGTGACCATACGAGATTTTCAATTGAGTTCTAGAGAAGCAACGTAGAGCTGTAAGAGCCAGAGTAATGTTTAATTACTTATTTATTTTAAATAATGTGGGGATTGACGTTTTAGGGATTAGTTAAGTGCTCACAGAAGAGGCGGGTCTTTAGCAGTTTTTGTTGGTGACAGATAATGCGGTCCGGATTGAGGTTGGAGATCCAGTCCAAGAGCGACCAGAAAGCCACCGTAACCCTCAATTGCTTTCCTATGTGCTTGAATTGGAAAAAGAAAAAAGAAAAAGAAGATGTAGGTACTTGTATTTTTAGATCCATTATTATGAATAATCTGTCATCCTGCCTCTGCCCTGTCAATCAGAGGAAACGATTGTGCATGATCGTACCATAGTAATAGGTACCACGCTTTTTATTTCAATTTTAAATGAAGTTCTAAAAGGATACATTATTAAAGGAAAAGTGTCATAAAAGTACTGATGATATGTATGCAATACTGACATCATCTATCGCGATTGATCCGGAAGTGTTGATTCTTTTTTTCGAGAACAGCAGTTCTAATTGTAATTCTGGCTGCAAAGCAAATCACAGGCTTATATTAATGCATTCCTTATAATACATTATTGTTTCTATAGTAACAGCTGATTTACACGGCACACACGGCACCCAATCTGACCCTAATAATAAACAAATTAAAACGTGTTGCTATTAAAAAAAAAGCAAAACATCTCATTTCTGATAAGTCTTCTGTAAAGAGATGTTTATTAAACCCTTTACTTCACGGCGTTGCCATATGGCAACGATCAATTTATCTCCAGTTTCTTGAGAGGCAGTAATACAAAACTACCATTTTCCTCTTGTAACCGTCAGCACGTTCTCCTCCAAGTTAAAGTCTTCAGATTGACGACTCGATACAATTTTTGTCTTATTAATGAGAGAGAGAGAGAGAGAGAGAGAGAGGGAGATAGTTTATAACTCGGTTTATAAGTGTAAGTGATGCATATTATCTCTGCTACTGTAGACCAAAGAAAAGTGTATGAATGGAAAATCACACCACAAACCAGGACAAAGCGTCAATAAAGGATGTGTGCTGAGCTGATTCATGATAAATCACCATGCAAGATCAGAGCTAAAGCACCAAGACAAATTCAACCACATTTAAAGCCTGATCAGATCAAGGCTTAACACACACACACACACACACACACACATACACACAGAAAAAACAGAACAAGATATGCTGCAAAATGGATGGATCCAACGGTACTTTAAAAAAATAATAAATCCTGGTTGTGTGAATGTAGCCTGTGGATGTTTTCATTTATTGGCCTCATAGATGAGTTAATATTCCTTCCAATTTTATTTGGATTTATTTCAGCAGACCATGACCTTTCAACTGAGGTAGCGATGAAGAGACTCGTTAATGAGGCGAACGGAAAAAAAATAAAAAATACCCAAAAAGAGGCCAGAATGACGATTTGGAAAATCCTTTGTTTAGTCTCCAGTTAAAAAGTCACACTTTGTCCTCTCATAAGTCACTGAGATATTTTTCTCCATCTGCCACCTAAATGTCAAGCAGAGATTGGGCTGCACATGGAGATATAATGTTAGCCGAGCTACAAGACAGTCAATCAGACTAGCACGGATTCATGGATTCTGTCTACGGATGGCCAAAGGTGAGGCCATTTCGCAATAGAAAGCAAAGCCAGTTTACCAACAACAGCAAGTTAGCATACGCAGCGTGGCATAATTAGCGATGGCGTAATTAGGGATGAGCTCCCAGGAGTCTCCAGCTCTTCTGACAGCCAGCTGGGCTTCATACGGCAATCAGGAGCTGCATAAACGGCTCACCTGTGGAGCTAAAGGCCCTGGGGACACGTGTGCTGGTGTGTGCAGCTGGCAGAACACACACAAACACACGACGCGAAGAAAAGCCGTGCGCGCACAATGAAACGGAAGAACCGCTTTGAAATTCTGAAATACGATGTTATTGATCTTCAAGGACATTGGGAGCAGATGCTGTTGTGAAAAAAGTGTGATTTGTATTTCCTACTCTAAAGCATAAAAAAAAACACAAGCAGCAATTCAAATTGAAAAGGAACAGACCACGCGTCTAATACGACTGTACAATCTATCATTTGGTAATCGTTCTGATAATATTGGGCTGACGCATACAATATGCAAATGCTCTCTCAAACACAGAATGAGGTCTGGGGACCCAACGGGTCTGTGAAGCATAACCAGAGGGTCCATTATTATTTCCTTTTCTAATAGAACCTGAAAGCCACCATTTTCAAAGCGTACTATATTTCTTATTAAGTTTGAATTGGGTTTAATCCAAACCTCAACACGCGACGCGACAGAAAAGCGATCTCCCGACAAAGACACGGAACGGCCATTGGTGAGCAGAAGCAACAACGCTGCCTGTGCTTTCAGGGTAGGAGAGACAGCATACTCTCTCTCCCCTGTCAATCACATTCATGCTAGCCTATCGTGCTAGCGTCTATGAGCTCATGTATGCGGAAGAGCACTTTCCTCCGAGTGTGTCACGCTGCCCTGTGATGCACAATGAGCCGCAGGTTGAAAAATACAGAGGTTGTCTCAGAAGAAGCACGAGTTTGCCCCACCCTCTCTGTTGGATAGCTGTTGTGTGATATCGTTAGCTAGTGGGTACGAAATGGCGAGACCAAATTGGGGAGAAAAACAGTTTGAACTGTGAGCTTTTTGACCACCTCAGAGCTTCCATATAAGACTTGATAAATGGTGGCGCGTCTTATTAATCAAACAAAGCTATTATTTTATCCCATTTGTGTCATCATGACCACAATACCAGTCTCTAAAAGCACTCCTAAGCAAATTAGCTTATTCTGCTGTGTGTATTCATCACCATCAATGAACAAAACACCTGAATACAACTGTAATGTGGCAAACGAGGAAGTTGGGCTTCACTTCATTTCTAGTTCGTGTGCGTTCATTCATTCATTCATTTATTTATTTATTTATTCATACGAGGACGGCTCCCCTTTCCCTGAAGACAGATTACTCACGTGCCTTAATGAATTCAGGATGCAGGTGGAATTTGGCTCCCACTGTGGATTAGGATTTGGATGTGGAGGCTAAGTAATTATTTTTCATAATTCCAGCATACATGTGCAAATGAGGAGCTGGCGGGTAGTGTATTAGGCACGTGAGGTGGTGATCAAATAAATATGGAAACGCTCGCACGCTCTGGAAATACATAAGATGCTTTGAGTCTACAGAAAGGAGTGAGAGAGTGAGAGAGCGAGTGTACGAGTGTGTGCAGAGAGAGATTTGAAAGTAAATGCATGCCAAACTAACCATGGAGCCGCATTAGAAAGTATACAGCGTGTGAATGCCCCATGTTCAGGCTGCTCCTTTCTCTCTCAGTCCAAATTCATTGCTGTCTTTCGTGCATCGTAATATATTTACATGACTTGGATGTCGTGCTATTTAGGAGTTAATGTGGTTTGCTTGTAGATTTTGAATGAGGAGATTAATGACCGCAGTGATAACGGATTACAGAAAGGCAATCGGTCAATAAGAGAGATAAAGGGTAAATACAAATATAGTGCGTCCACATGTACACACCGCTAAATACTGCAGCGCCAGCAGTGTGAACTTCTGTAACGGGTGTGTGCATGTGTCTACCTATTACTGTTTCAGCTGAGAAATGTATTTTAGAGAACAGGCAACAGGATGGCTTTTACCACACCCGAATGTGAGTGTGTTGGTGAGAAAGAGGAGCTTGCAAACCGCTAATGTAAAAAAGGGTGGTGGTTATATTTACAGTAACTGTGTTTACATACAGCTAGGACTGCACAAAAATGGCTAAATAATCATCGACCATGATAATAATGTGGAGGTGGGCCTGATGTACTGTTACCACCTCGGAATACTGACGTGCTTCCTTCCTCTTAAGCTACAACAATTTACAAATGATTATTTTGATCATTTTTTTTAAGAATAAATATTAAGAAAAAACAACAACATACTGCACTGTAAAACCGGATAAGTTTATCCATCCATCCATCCATCTTCTACCGCTTACTCCTTCTTCAAGGTCATGGGGAACCTGGAGCCAATCCCAGGGAGCATCGGGCACAAAGTGGGGTACACCCTGGACAGGGAGCCAGTCCATCGCAGGGCACAATCACATATACACTCACACACCCAAATTTAGACACGCCAATCAGCCTACCATGCATGTCTTTGGACTGGGGGAGGAAACCGGAGAAGCCAGTAGAAACCCCCGCAGCACGGGGAGAACATGCAAACTCTACACACATGGCCCCAGCAGGAATCGCACCCCGGACCCTGGAGGTGTGAGGCGAACGTGCTAACCACTTTTGGCTTTAAAGGAATTGATTTATCAACTTCAAATTTTTGAGGTAATTAGTTTCCTCAAATTTTTTGACTTAAATGAATGTATACGCTTTTACAGTGTGTTTATTCATTCATGGTTACCATGGGAACACTTTACAATAACAGTACATGCATAATCATGCACTAATACCTGGATTCATTCTTAATGAAATATGAACTAATGATGAATTAAAGCAGTGGTTCCCAAGCTTTTCCAGGGCAAGGCCCCAAATGGCATTAACATTTTGCTGAGGTCCCCCTTTTGCAAGATGTCTTTAAAACACATTAAAAATACCCACTACTGAATATATCCCCCTTCTTTTAAAAAAATTAATTATTACATATGTGTGTGTGTGTGTGTGTGTGTGTGTGTGTGTGTGTGTGGTTGTCTGAGAGTGAGAAAGACAAAATCATGTATTTATTTAGTGTTCACACCAAATTGTTAAGGCCCCCCGGGCGCCCCCTGGTGGCCCCCACTTTGAAAACCACTGGGTTAAGGCATGTACTAATCACGAACGAATGAAGAGGCGAACCTTAACTACGACGTGAGTCTTATGTATTGTCTTATGTATCCAATGGCGTTTGTGTACGCAGCTGCATGCGATAAATTATATACACAATTTGAAATGATGCACATTAAATTTCATTCATATTCTTTCTTACAGAGTTTTAGTTCACATTTACATGTTAATTAATACGTTCACTAACAAACATGTACTAACATGTATTTAAGGTGGTCGTTATTCACGCATGAGACTCACGTCATAATTAAGGTGCGCTCTTCATTAGTACATGCCTTAATTCATCATTAGTTCATATTTAAGTAAGTATTAATTCAGGTATTAGTGCATCATTATTCATGTACTGTTATTGTGACATGTTACTGTTACATCCATCCATCTTCTATACCGCTTTATCCTTTTCAGAGTCACGGGGAACCTGGAGCCTATCCCAGGGAGCATCGGGCACAAGGCGGGGTCCACCCTTGACAGGGTGCCAGTCCATTGCAGGGCACACTCACATACACACTCACACACCCATTCATACACTACGGACATTTTAGACACGCCCATCAGCCTACCATTCATGTCTTTGGACTGGGGGAGGAAACCGGAGTACCCGGAGGAAACCCCAGCAGCACGGGGAGAACATGCAAACTCCACACACACAGGGTCACGGTGGGAATCGAACCCCGGACCCTGGAGGTGTGAGGCGAACGTGCTACTTTTACATTTAATGTTTAAAACAAACCCTCGGTGTTCATCTTTAAATCTAAACCTGCATAAATCTGCAAAATGACTGCTCAGTCACACTGAGTGGATTTTTGCATTTATTTATTTATTTTTTTAAATGTGGAATCCCGTATTACACAGCTCAGTGCACAGCTCCATTTCGAGCTGGCGCTTTTTAATTGGGGTCGGCTGGAAATGATATCTAACTGCAGTGTCGAGTGAGATATGTTGAAATGTAGTTATATAAAACGTGCTAGGGGGGGAAAAAAAAAAAAAGAAGTAGAAGAAAAAAAAAATTCGAACAGGCAGATGGTGCTCCGTCTGACATGATGACATAGCTAAACCTGGCGAGTTAGAGCTGGGAATAAGGAGCCAACTGGCCTGAACCTGGATCATCTGACCTGGGAACAGATCACATTCATTTGTATTCATCTCACAGAATTCTAAAAAATAAAGAAATACTTATTAACTGCCATTATCCTCATGGAAACTATGCTCCAACTGTTTACAAAACGTGTGGTTTAAAAAATGCACAAAGTGCATGTTGAGAACGTGGAACGTGGAAGAACGTGGAACAACAGTGATCCCACTTCGTCACTGTTGGGATCATTCTCATGAACTAATAACGTCACCGCTTGTAGCCATGCCTCTGCCTCGCCAGCTGGCTAACTTCAGCTAACCAATACTACACACAATTTGTCATGATTAATTAACCGAGGAAGCCTAGATCACGATTGAGCTCAAAATATTACGCATTGTGCCGCACAACATGTAAACTTTAATAATCCGGCTGCCTCAGATGTGATGTGAAGTACCGACTGAATAAAATCCAGATTGCCAGATGCAAACAAAACTCACCACATATATTTCTAATACTATATATATATATATATATATATATATAATATATATATATAAAAGAAAAAAAGAAAAAAAAGAAGAGAAGAGAAAAAAAAAAAAAAAGAAAGAGAGAGAGAGAGAGAGAAAGAAAGAGAGAGGAAAAAGAAAAAAGAGAAAAAGAAAAGAAGAGAGAAGAGAGAGAGAGAAAGAGAGAGAGAGAGAGAGAGAGAGAGAAGAGAGAGAAAGGACTCAACATACTGTTTGTTTACTTATTTCTGATTTACGGTGTTGTCATTTATTTTATGGCATTAATGTATATAATTATTCTAACCTTTTTACTTTTTTCCTATACACTGGAACCATGCTGTTTCATTTATATTTTGGTTTGACTTATTTTTGTAATAATGACTATTTTTTATTGTATTTTAATATTAATAAGTTCCACATCACTTAGACTTGCTCTCTGTTCCCTCTCCCTCTCTCTCTCTCTCTCTCTCTCTCTCAGAAGTCCCTGTCCCTGTTCTGACACAAGAAATGATCTTACTGTTCCTCTTTTTCTGTATATATACTCTGCCTCTATCAGCAATAAACTAAGAAGCTTTCTATGAACTCTGTCTCTGAACTTTTTCACTGTCTTCCCGAGCTCGGTACTGAGCAGGTAACAGCAGCGCAGGTCCAGGAATTGAATTCTGAGGCCGGTATCAGCTAAATCTTTACAACTATGATTCCTATAATCATTTTTATTTTTAATTTATTATTATTACTGTTTTTAATTCTCCTTTCTTATCTATATTGATGCTTTGGCAATATTGTATCTAATCAGTCATGCCAATAAAGCACTTTGAATTGAAAACTGAATTGAGAAAGAGAGAGAGAGAGAGAGAGACCAGAGACAGAGAGGGATTCAGACAGAGAGAGAAAGACAATTAGAGAGACAGGACAAGAGCAAGAGCGATATAGAGAGAAAGATGAAGAATGAGAGAGAGAGAGAGAGAGAGAGAGAGAGAAGAGAGGGAGAGATACAAAGAAAAATAGAGAAAAGGCAGATAGACACAGATATGTAGATAGAGAGAGAAAGAGACAAAAAAGTGAGAGACAGAGATATAGAGAGAAAGAGATATAAGAAACAGAGAGCAACTGAGAGAAAAGGGAGAGAGAGAGAGAGAGAGAGAGAGAGAGAGAGAGAGAGAAAGATCAGAGACAGAGAGGGAGACAGAAAGACAATGAGTGAGACAGGCACAGAGCAAGAGAGCCATAGAGAGAGAGAGATGAAAGAGAGAGAGAGAGACAATGAACAATAAAGAGAGGACACAGATACAGAGACAGAGCGAAAGACACAAAAAGAAAGTGAGAGACAGATATAGAGGGAAAGAGATAGAAGAGAGAGAGAGGGGGGGGGGGGGGGGTCATTTGCACCTAAAGAATTAAGGTCATACACCAACACATTGGTGAAAATGATCTGGAAAAAAATCGACACACATTTGCAGCAAAAAACATTCGAGTTTCTGGGTTTAGAAGACGCTGCTCTGAAAAGAGTGTCAGGAGAGAAAATAAAGCACCTGTAATTAATCTCCAGCAGGCCTTTATTAGCCTGCTTAAGAACAGCACAGATTTGTAATGCTGCCCTTTAGGGATCCGACAAAAACACAGCGCCGTCGAACACAGGCCAGAGGAGTTTAATCAAACACCAAATGCAGCTTAGCTATGTCGAAAAGTTCAGCTTTACCGAGAAACTCACACACCTCACTACTGACTAGTCTAAACATCTTCAGATCAGAGACCTATGCAGAATACATTTTCATTAAAGGCACAGCTCTGATGTGTTTATCCATTTGATCACATCCACCGTCTCCATAAAAGCTCTTTATAGCCTCGACTATTGTTTTCACTATAATACCTCGATCTACTCGAATTTCCTCTCGATACGCAATCTGCCGTGTCAAAGTTGAACATCACTTACAGCATGCTTTTCTTCTGCGGAGTTTAAAGATGCCGCAATACAATGCTTCCTTTTTCCCGCCGGATGTTGTTTTCGTCTGCCTTTTAAAAAAAAAATAAAGGGTTCTTTCTTTCCTCAGGGTGCTCCGAGGCTGAGAAAACACCCGTCAATCAGCGCTGACAGACGGCGAAGTCGAGCATTCGAACACGACCCATCCCACCGGGTCAGTAATTACACTGTACGTGTTTACTCAGAATGACTTCCAACCGATCATTACATCTCTCAGCATAAAAGGACGGCGCCGAAAGCAGGCTCACCCCGAAAGCTACAGCGTGCAAACGGTGTATACAACACTCGGCGCTCGGTGGGAAACTAAAGCACTGACGCGGGGCGAGTCGGCCTGCGGCGGCTTTCATGTCGCACGAGAGGAACACCAGAGAGTGATGCATGATAATACAATACGCCAATGGGAACGGGAAACAAACAGCAAGTCAAACATGAAACGATGACCTGGGAGTCGAGGACAAAAGGAAAGCCCAACCCTTCCTCGAACTTGATAATAAAGCACAAACACACACCACACACACACACACACACACACACACACAGTCCGATGCAAATGGCTGCTTAAGTGAGCAGCATTTGTCAAACACGGTGTGCAGAAATATACATCAGCACCATTTCCACAGCAAATAATCCCTTTAAAAGACGATCTCACCCACATTACACTGAATCACACTGAAAATTTTTGCAATTCCATTCTGAGTCACTTTCCTATTTGAGACTGAAACCTAATGCAGATCGGATATGAACAGTCAGATCAGAATCGAGGTGAGTTTTACGTCAATCCGACTCGACGTGCGAACAACAAAAGTTATTTTCAGCTAGCAACTAGGAGTTCACTTCTAGCTAAGTGTGTAGAGTGGTTTAGATTGTAAGCTGTTCGGGGTAGGAAAGCGTTCAGCTATTCGAGGTACCAGTAGGGACCGTTTTATAAAAAGCTGAAGCTGTTTATTATGGAAATATGAGCATTATTTAATAACCTTAGCGTGCAATGGAACGATTTTCACCTCATCTTTGTCAGTACTGTCGAGAGTAACCTTCGAAGATGTGTCCGGAATTGTTGGAGACTCAGCAAGAAACGATTTCAAGCTGAATAAAGGACATTTTTTTTTTTTTTGAGGGTAGAAGAATCTATCGGAGTAATGAGGACGGATGAGAAATTCTTTTCGTCACAAACTCCAGGATGTTAGGAAGTTGGGGTCAGTGCACAGGGTCAGCTATGATACAGCACCCCTGTAGTAGAGTGGGTTAAGGGCCTTGCTCAAGGGCACAACAGTGGCCGCTTGGCAGTGCTTGGGCTTGAACTCACGGCCTTCTGGTCAATAACCCAGAGCCTTAACCGCCACAATGTAAAGTAACAATAAACGATGTTGATTAGTAGCAGTAATGATGAGTAACTAGCTACGTAGTTAACTGACACTGAGTGGACAAGGTGGCTTTGTGGGTTTGCCTCGCACCTCCGGGGTTGGGGGTTGTGTGCACACATGAGTTTGCAAATTCTCCCCTTGCATTAGGGTTTCCTCCATGTACTCCGGTTTCCTCCAGGTCCAGAGACATGCGTTGTAGGCTGACAGGCGTTTCCAAATTGTCCGTATTATGTGACTGGGTGTGATTGTGCCCTAGCACGCCGTTCCAGGGAGTCCCGCGAATTCTGACCCGAGTTCCCTGGGACTTTGTGTAGGATAGGAGGTATGGAAAATGGATGGACGGATGGACAAAATGATCGCTACACTTAGCTAGCTGCATTTCGAGTTCACCGAGAGGTAAGGCAACACTCATAGTGAGAACGCTGAGTGTTGTTTTTTTCTTTTTCTTTCTATCAGTGCCATATTTAGTCAAGAGCAAGGTGATAGTTTTATCGCTCGATGAGGAGGAAGAAAGAGGTGCACAAACTTGAGGTTAAACTCCACAGGTTGGCTTGAGATTCTGTCAAATTAGCTTCGCTCAAATTATTTCTACTCGCTGCGTTTGCAGTTCATTCACCGCTCTGAACTCTACTTGTGCTGATTTCATGCTGCTTCTTTGATTCCACAGCAGTTCACAGGTTTTCTAGAACATTTCTCATGAACGGTGTTCGACTCATAAACCAGTGTTGTTGTTGCAGTGGAATTAAAGTCACCTAACAAAGGCGTGTTTACGCCACCTTACAGACCTTTCTCCCTGTCCAAACGGTTAACTGAATATCCGTTCGTTAACGCTTATTTGAATAGTAAAATTAAACAGAAGGCACAGCTTTAGGTCAGGGTTCAGTCTAGTATCCGATATACTGTAGCCCACACTCAAAAGCCATTATGAACAACTTAACAAAAGATTTTGGCGCTTCAGCAGTGTGAATGTTGACACAGTCGGTCTGATCTCCAGCTCTGCTGTACATCATGGATCTTGGATTGCTCTGGGAAAACAAGTGGCATCAGACATATGACATTTCTTAAAGTGACAGCGCTGATATAGAGTCCATCTTTGCCTCTCAAAGATCCTCATAAATAATTATTGAAACAATGCCACAGATCCCAGGTGAGTACTCAGGTAAGCAGCTCTAAATGGATCTACTGTATGAGTCCTTGTATAAACTGAGCCATAACTGCAGACAAGATCCAACTAACATCATCATACGAGTGTTACTGTATCCTAAATTATGAAAGAAGAAAAAACAAGGTTTGTGTATTTGTCTAAGAGAGGTGCTAGATTAAGACCAAACCAAATTACAGGCAGGTAAAAGAAACAAAAAAAAACCTTTCTGAACAACCCAGTTATTCAATTCAGTGTTACTGTACAGTACTTTATAGTATATAACTTTACAGTACTGCAAAGAACTTTACAGTATTATAAACCTTTGTAGTATATAACTTTACAGTACTACAAAGAACTTTACAGTATTATAAAACTTTGTAGTATATAACTTTACAGTACTACAAAGAACATTACAGTACACAACTTTACAGTACTACAAAGAACTTTACAGTATTATAAAACTTTTCAGTATATAACTTTACGGTACTACACAGAACTTTACAGAGATCCTGAAATGAGTGAATCATGAATCTGTTCAACTGATTCACACGCATCAAAAGATTCAACAAATTAAACATTAAAAGTTTTTTTTTTTTTTTTTTTAAAGCATATCATACCTTTCTACAGGTATAAGCACTGAATTCAGTGGGCGGTTGAACTGAACTAAATGTGACTACAGATGCATATAAAACAGCCATCTTGTTAGCAACCATATTGTGAATATTTTTTTTTTACTAAAATGTATTTTGTTTAGTTGAGTGAGTAGGCACAGAGGTGAAGTTCTCCAAACAGACCGGCTTTACTGCCTGGTTTATGAGCAATTAAACTGGAATTGTAAATTGTAAACATAGACTGGGTGGTTATTATTACTTTCTTAGCCACAAAATTGATGCTACCATATGGACAGGGTCGTAATATGAACCTGCGAGCTGTAGGTGGTCGACATTGCAGACTTATCTTTTCACACAAAAGAGCACTTTAATTTAAGTAAACAGGTGTTCGTTAAAACAAAAAAAAAAGGCAAATTACTATAGCGACTCATAATGCTTATCGCATATGTATATGATCTATATTTTAGCAGCATATAAAGGATCCGGTAATTGAATAAAAACAAAACAAAACAAACATACCAACCTGAAATATATGTGTTGATGTTGTATTGATTAAACTACTTAAGAGGGTGGAAATATTTCTTCCAGCATCTCTGGACCAAATTACAGCATCTTGCCTAAGAGTTCAGTCAGTGGATGTGGTTAAAAATAAATAAATAAATAAAGAAAGAAGAAGTAGTCCTGAAACTGCTGCTCTTCAGTATTACATCATGATCCCTGGAGCCCAAGCTGAAACTCATGGGACCAGAATCAGCTAAAGCACCCCTGGGTTTTTTTTTTTTTTTTTTTTTTTTTTTTTTTTACAGTTTCTCAAAGGAGGTGGTGCAGATTCTGATCTACAGTAGCTTAGTGATCTCACTGCATTTTCAGTGTATTTTTCTTGTGTAAAAACGTCATCTCCGAAGTCGATACGCGCTCTAGAGAAAGGTTGGTGGATTTACACAACAGTGCTGTGGTCCATTGTGGCGATGGTCACAAACTACGTGCGTGATTTAGGACGGAGAAGGCAAATATTAGCCCGAGAGGCCGATGCCATTAGTGAAAGTATACAGCTGTGGGTTTCGGGTTCGTGGAATGTTTTCACCGACGGAAGTACGTGACTCATAGAGAGCAGTCATCAAATCATGTCTGTAATGGAAGTCTAGGTTCATCTGAGTGAGACCGTGTCTCTACTGTCTGAACATCAAGATGTCTGTATTGTGGTCAAGTGAAACTTTTTTTGCTTAAAGAAAACCAGTACAGATGCAAGAACGTTTCTTTACGAAACTAGATTCAAAGGAGCTACTGCTTTCTTTTTGTTGGCCTATATTGTTCTGACAGAAAGCGAGTGAGAGAGCGAGAGTGAGTGCGAGAGACAGAATCTAGGCCAAGCAATAACTTGAGCAGTTCTTCCTCCTTAAGCACATTAATGGGATTTTTTAAATGTCTACTACAGATATTCCAAAACATTTTCTAAATAAATTTTTCAAAAAGTCACTGATGATAATATATAATATAGTAAGAATGCTGCTCTATATAAATTATGGCATTTGAATGTTGAAATGTTGAAATTAGTACAAACTAATTTCACTTCCTCTGATAATCTACGCCCACGTTAGTGGGAGGTACAGGCTTGTAGCTGTTAGATTTTACTGGGATATAATCAATTCTTCAGAAATCACTTACAATAGACACGGTTATAATTGCACTGGAGAGATGTCTTTTATATTCTGTTATGTGGCAGAAGGAAAGAGATAAGCAGAGATATGTGGTTTGTTGTAAAGAACTTCACAGGTGTAGGTCGCTAAATATAACAGCTACGTGATACAGTTTATATCAAGCCGACATACAAACCCTCATTTAGCACCAATTGTTGTTTTGTTTTGTTTTCGGGGGTTTTCTCGCAAATCACAGTTATCACCAGCAAGTATGTGTTTTTGCATCTGATTGGATGTTGGCTATAGGCCAAAACTGCAGTAATTACCCCAAATCCCCTCATCACTTGATCATGTGTAACACCAGTCACTGACTAAAACACATCATGTGGTGCAATTGCCAGAGAAAACCAAGAGGACTGAGTGTATTCAGTACCATACTGCAAATTGTAGGGCGAACCACGAGTCAGGCTTAGGAATCACACAGGATCTTTTGTATATGGGCTTGGCTACAACTCAGGAATATGTTTAAGACTGCACACTGGTAGATTGACATGCACACACACGCACACACACACAGAGAATAGAGTTTTATATGAAAGAAATAAGGTGTGCTGTGAAAGGATTTGGGGGAGGGGGGCAGGGAAGGAAGCAAATCTGGTGGTGTGGTTAGTTGCAACCCAATTCTCAAAGAAAACACAATGTTGCATGTGAAAAACCTCCCCGTATGCTGGAAAGTCTTACGGGCACATGTTTTACGTGGACTGATGCAGGCGTCTAGGGTGCCCTAAAACTTCCCCTCAAAGGTTCACGTAGCAAGGTGAAACAATACACGATGATGTCCCCTCTAGGATGCCAATATACGCAAGAAAAAAAAAAAAAAGATGAAGTGCCCTCTATCCCCCATCGTGAGAGAAAGCATGATGATGTGGGGTGCCTTTCAGCAGAGAATATGAGAAAACATGTGTAGTGCCTTCTAGCGTGTTGTTCCTGTGGAGAAAATGAGATGCCCTATAGGCTCACCTAGACACAAGGAAATTAGATGAATCGCTCTCAAGGTGCTCCTATGTGTAAGAAACTGTGCCCTCTAGGGTGTCTTTATAGTAAAAATCATGAGTTGATGCTCACCAAGTCAGCCTGCGTCCACTCCTGCCAACTCTTAGCTAGCTGCTTGCTTGCTAAAATGATTTTGGGCTATCATTACATAACTTTATGGCTTATCTTACAGGTATCAGCCACCACTTACCACAGTCCTGCTTCCCTTTTCCTTTTCTTCTTCCTGTTTTCTGGCTTCCCGACAGGTCATGCCATACATTACCCACTGGATGTTTGGAGTTCTGAACTTTTGGTTTGACATTTTCACTCACTTGCATCGTTCTCACTCAAAACTCAAGACCTCAGGATGCTGCCTGCCTTGCCTGTCCTCTAGCAATGTCTCTGGTTAAGCGTACCCTCAGATCTGTGATGCCATTGGTTGTTTTATTTGTTTTTATTTGAACCTTCACTGAACCCTGTTGAAGTAGGTTCCCTGGTGGACTAGTGGCTAGCAGCCTGGGTTTGAGTCCCGGTCAGGGAACCAACCACAGACCCTGGAGGTTTGCATGAGCCAGTGCACTCTCAGTATCTATTTCCAAGCCAGGAAAATGGGGAGGACTGCATCAGGAAGGGTATCTGGCGTAAAACTTGTGCAAGAATCAATATCCCGACAAGTGATCTTCTGTGGCAACCTCGAAAGCGTTGTAATTTTAATAATATTAATTGTGTTTAAAAGAGAATTTCATCAATGTCACAACTTAGCTTGCCTGTTGAGTACCAAACAAATACATACTGAGTACATCCCAGTCAGGATTCTGGTGGTTCCAGACCCTGGATAGGACATCAGTAAAGTGCAGGGCAACACACACACTCTCACACTGAAGTCAGAATTTCCAATCTTCCAATTTACCCATCAGCAATTTTTGCTTTTTTGGGAGGAGGTAGGGGGAAACCAGAGAATCCAGGAACCAGGTATCCCAAAGCTATACCCAATAAGATACCATACCACCCACCAGCCACAAAGAGAAGAGCGATTTAAGGTACAAATGTGAACGTGTGTTTCAACTCAAACTGAACCTGGCTATATGAATTCTACTTCTCACTACCAGTTCTAACAGTCAATAGGTGTCACTGGAAAAAGCGGTGAGTAAATGACACCGCCACCTCTCCACTGTGAGCAATACTGACACTTATGTTACAAGTAGGTACTTATGGATGCTGAGAAGCTTTTCATTGGATCATGCTCGATGAGTGTACAGACGAAGAGTGACGGAGGAGGAAAGCTTTTCATTCTGAGCTGCTCACACAAACTGGCCTGCCACCCCAGCCTCCAGTCCAGTGTCAAACGCAGTCCCTGTCGTGCGCTCTTTCTCACCATCTCAGTCTTGATTAAAGGAAACTTTCAGAGCGAGTGTGTGTTCCTTCCTTTCGTCCTCCAGTTTAAGAGAAGTGCTAATGTGACACGTTATAGTGAGTATAAGCGAAAGACAGACAGAGAAGGAAAGGGAGGTGAGAGAATACACATACACAGCTGTTCTGTGGTTGCAGCCAATCACAACAGTGACGGTCATGACTGAGAAGCTCCCTTAAGGGGAAACGAGACGGAGAGTGTCCAGGGTGGAGACAGAGAGTGTGAGGAGAGAGAGAGAGAGAGAGAGAGAGAGAGAGGGGGAATAACTGGGAATGGGTGGAGGAGAAGGAAACACAGAGACAGATTGGGAGTGACATTATGAGAGCAGCATCTTTTTCTCTCTTTCTCGATGGATAATTGTCTTTCAGGAGACGTTTGAGCACGGAGGCCTCCTCAACATCCGAGCTCAGTAAAAATTAGTGTCAGTGTTGAAATCTCATGTTAGCCTTATCTGTGTGTGACTGTTTCCTCTTCCTGGAAGGTGTTATTTTGAGAGATTTCATTTCCATATCTAAGATAGCCTTTGAAAAATGTCCTCTATCTATCAGTGTGTATGTGTGTGATTTGTATAAAACACAGACACGAGAATATTATCTTCAGTGAGCCAAAAGCACATGGTTATTTTTATGTTCCATTTGTAGTTTAGTTATATACTCAAGTGTCAGTGTCAGTATATATATATGTAAACTCACACTGAATGAGAACTCCAAGAGGAAAACAGAATAAATAGACCTAGCTTTTGATTTTTTTCTAGGTGCACTTTGATGTTAAAAGTATTTCTAGTTTGTAAAAATATAATTTCCAACATCTCCTGTTAACAGTTAATATAATGACATCGCATCAAGCTGGTTTCTTCTTTACATCAATACACGAAGCACTACATTTACAGACGGCAGACGAGACAGCATTCTCATTACACTTGCGATTCACCTCACATGCAGGATATTTAAAAAAAATATATGCAAATGGCTGCTTTAATTTCAGAGCTTACAATATACAGTATTATATGAGCCTTTACAGTAGTTTGATTGCATTTTCCTGATCATTTCCCCTTAGCATCAGGTTGTTATGAAGTTCTTGGCTTCCCCCCCTCCTCAGACGATCCTTTAATGTTCCCTAATCGATCGAGTCACTTTTGACACTTGGCTGACACGAGATCTCTTCAGCTGTCTACCCAGGTGCTTGTGCATTGTGACAGAGAATAACACGACACGCAAACAAGGAGCGTGTCTCTGGTTCTCTAAAGAAACTCCAATCATCTCTGCTTTGATCAGAGGCACTTAGTTGACAAGGACTGCCTTTGGGGATCTCGTACTGTACGACGCCAAAGTGCATTGTGCGTAAATGATGAAAGAGGAGTGCGATCTCAGCCTCGAACATGCTCAGGGAAAGTTCCACCTGCACATGATGCTTCGCTTGCCAAACCGAATTTATTTGAGACTTCTCAACGACGTCTTAACCTTTGACCGCGGATAAACCCGTAAGCACTGGAAATTCCAGGCTGCTTGGACTCACCTTAGGCTGAGAGAGAGCTGCTGGTCCTTCGACTTGAGGAGGTCAGAAACAGAGAAGCTTGCACTGCCCAGGAAACTGCTCTGTGGATACACAAAAGGAAAAAAAAAATAATGGGCTTAAGTACCAACCCACAGAATATACAAAGTGCATTATGCAAATCTAATCCATTCTACAGATATCCTAAAAAGCATATGGCTTATGCAAACTGTGCACTTTGCTTAGCAAATGAAAAACAGCATTTTCTCAGCATCAATGAGTCTGCAGCACATTTCAACACCGCTTGCAAAAACCTCATGTTCTCCACAGAGCTGAATGGCGACGTAGCTGCTGGTGTAAGTACGATTAAACATGTGAACTGCTTTCTGCGTCCTCTTGGCCAGCATTGTTTATAACAGACATCTTAATTAATGTTCCATGGGGTGATACTACTTCAGAAAAGCAATGTAATGTTCAGTTGCACTATGCCAGCGGATCATTTGGATGTGCGCAGCTATGACGATGGAACATGACGAAACCTGCTCATGTTTAAGGACGTTCACAATGACATCTACATGACAGCTGGATCGTTTGAAGCTGGACATTTTAGAGCGACTTCACAATCCCAAACATACAAGCGAACAGACCATGCCACAGTTAAACTTGACCAAAAAAATCATTTAAAAGCAAAAGTCAAATGCATAGACTTACTCAATGTTAGAGAGCACCCGCTGTTCAGGTCCTACCAAAATATACAACATTATGACCAAAGGTCAGACCGCATCAACAAAATAGAACACAATCGCAAACTTGCTAATGACATTTGCACTGTTTTTGATTATAAATAACAAAGAACACGATGTGCTACATTAGCTTCAGCACTAAACATGTAATATATATATATATATATATATATATATATATATATATATATATGAATTCCAACAAGAATATCATCAGATTGTTTAGAAACTCTGTGCTAAATGCTAAGTGAGTAAAATAACAACCTCCACCCTAAAAACCTACATGAGGGTTTCCTGTACTCTTCTACTAGTTATGTTACCATGCAAACATAATTTGCTTAACCTTGAAAATCTGTCATTTGGCCACTATAAATGTATAACAAACATATATGTACGGGGGACACACGAACCGGATATTTTCTGTGCTTTGGGCTATAATGTTTATATGTTACGTAACACTTTATAATAACGTTCATTAATACATCACTAATACAATGTATGTACAATCCAAATCTCTCCATTTTCAGTGGATCTCACCTGGATACTGTAGATCTGTACCTTAGAGCTGCTTCACCATGATTTATAACCCCACTATCCGGTGTCACCCAGAAGAGAACGAGCTCCGCCCATCTCAGCCTAGTTCCCGCCGATGAGCCTCATTAGATTTTGAACGGATTTACGTGCGAATCATCAGTATGAGCGTTTACACAAGGCGCTCGGTGTTCATAAAAATCCGGTCAATTCAGAGGAACGTTCATATCCTACTCGTGCTCCTGAGTGGGTGTAAATTTACGCATGAGACGACTAACCTCAACTCGTTCGACTTCGAATCATATCATTTGTACGCATTACTGCACTTTTATATCTGTAAGTATACAGCCGTGTTGAAATTGCTTCGTTTTATTACATCTACAGCATTTAGCAGACGCCCTTATACAAAATTTATAGAAGAGATCTGAAGTCTCGATCAAATACATATCCTCATACGAGTTCACTAGGTCAGAGAGTAAGAGTGCCATCGAGAGCATTTCGTGAAAACTAGTCATTTTATATCATCACCATTAATTCAATTTTTTTTAAAAAGCAAGCCAACACAAACCCATAAATTAAGACTATTCCTTAAACGAATCATTCAACCAAATCCCATAGCTGACAGAAAATTTATCACACAATTATCATCATTATTCATTGTATACAGGTCAATGATTCAATATTTTATTGGCATAGAAGCGAGTCAAAAGAACTTCCACTTCTGCTTTTCAGCCTTTACCTTGATCGATGGTTTCATCCTCACAGCTGTCTGCACACTAGAACTTCTAGGGAGGTTTGTGGGCGGAACTACAGGGCAAATCAGCTGATCCGTGTGTGCACTTGGTAATTTACGAACGATTGGCATTCATAAACATGCACACGCAAGTGAAGAAAATCAATCAATTGTAAATCCAGTGGAAATTTTTAGATCGCTTCGGTTTACGCAAACATTCACACACAACTTTATTAAAAGACTGATAAACAAGGACGATGGTTTCTTACTCTCTTTGGTTTCTTTTCCACTATCACCTCTGACTTGTTCCTTAGGGATCTAAATCTTTCCTACCTGGATTTCTGGAGAGAGTCCAAGACTTTTCTACTGATTTTTGTTATTCATCGTACTATTTACTCCATTTTTCGTCATGTTTAGTGTCATGTTTAGTTTATAGTGAGAACCGAAACTGTCATTCCATCATCAACCACTCATTTTTATCTCACTTAACGATAATAATAATAATAATAATAATAATAATAAGCAATAATATTAAAACCACTAATATGTGACGTGAATAACTGATTATCTCGTTACAATGGCAACCGAAAAGGGGTGGGACATATTTATTATGCAGCAAGTGAACAGTCGTGTTAACAGAAGTTGACGTGTTGGAAGCAGGAAAAATGGGCGAGTGTAAGGATCTGAGCGACTTTGACAAGGGACGAATTAAGACGGTAGACAGTTTCCTGAGAAACCGCAAAGACTTTCTCGTGTCCGAAAACTTTTGTTTACAGCTTTACCTCTGACTGTTCAAGCACTAACTTAGGAGACACACATCATCCGTTAGACACCGATTTAAACTGTTCACATGCAGCATACCATCCGACTCCATGTGCAAGTTGTTAACGCAGAACCAATAAAGTCTCCGAACGTGTATCGAAACAAGCCTGTGATTTACAGCCAGTGCTGCTGTTATAGAAAATTAATCAACACCTTCAGTCCAGTCTGTATTAAGAATTCAACAGACTGTTGGAAAACTATATACATTGCTTAGGAGTTGCTCCAGTCTACAAATTTGGACAATGCCATGTACGCACGGCTTGAAGAGGTGAAGAGATGGGAAGGCGAGTAACCTGAATTCCAACAACAGCGGTCACAGCCTGGGAGGTGTCATGTACGTGAGTCCACCTGGGTGATAAAATAAGCAGTGGCAGTTTTGCAATACAAACAAGGATCATTGCTTCGGTCCCCATTCTCTTCCTCTTTCTGCATCAGGACTTCCTTGTGATGCCTGTCACTGTTACAGAAGTTCATGCAAACGCAGCAGATTAATCACTACAGCTTTGTGCATGGACAACACCTGGCAGCTGGTGTGTGTGTGTGTGTGTGTGTGTGTGTGTGTGTGTGTGAGAGAGAAGGGGTGTCAGAGCACACAAAGTAGGCCACGGTGTGAACTGAACAAGCCAGGAACATCAATAAATAACACATACTCTTACATATATGTACACACACACACACGTAAATGATGATAGAAATAGCACAGGAGAACAGAAAAGCAGAAGGATATAGAAGGAGAGATAGAGTAAAAAGAAGTGAGATGAACAGAGAAAGCGATAGAGAGAGTGAGAGATAGAGAGAGAGAGACAGAGAGAGAGACAGAGAGAGAGAGAGAGAGAGAAAGAAAGAGAGAGAGAGAGAGAGAGACAGAGAGAGAGAGACAGAGAGAGAGAGAGATACTTTAAATTTCAAATAGGCTTCTCTGTATGTCCAATACACAAAGCTCAATTTAACTCATCCTGAGCAGCTACAGTAACACACACACACACACACACACATATATATATATATATGTACATACACTAAGGGTTGTATTACAAGTTAACGATTTAAGTCTATGTTTAGTCCACACCGAGAGAGAACCATGCCCACACACACCCTGTGCCATTTCCTCCTAAAATTCTGTATTCTCTGAAAAAAAAAACAACCCTCTTTTCTTTTCCTGTTTCTTGCAGCATGTACAACCTGCGAGGCCTTTCTTCTCTCCCTGTGTTCCTCCATTCCTGCTGTATCTGACTCGTGTGAGGTGTCTGAATTGCAGCTTTGTGTTCTCGGGCTGTTTTTTCCTTAATGCAGCATGAGCACAATGCTGGTCTGCTCACAGGCTTATTGCGAGTCCCGATATAATGATATCAGTTACGATCAAAAATGATGAAATATTAAAAAATAGGCATGAATCATCTACTTGGGCCCAGTTTCCATAGCAATACTGTAAGATCTACTCATTCCCATTAAAAAAAAAAAAAAAAAAAAGATTAACTGCATATCACCTGCTGGCTTTTTGTTTTATCTCCCTCGATTCATTTAAAGAGTATCTGGCCATTAGACGGGGCTAATCCATGCAAAATGGATTGATTTATTGATCGAGGCTAAGAGATTCGAGACGACATGCCTATGTCGGCAAACGCTGAGCTAAATAGCTGTTTAACTCTGTGGACTTGAACATATTCCGGATTTTTCCTCAGAGTTCTTTGTGTTGCTCTCTGTGCTGCCTGGTCTTTGAAAGACGATTTTGTTCAGAAATGATAGTTAAGCTGAGGAAGCTATGCAACTTAGTGTATACACACACACACACACACACACACACACAAGTCAAACTCATCAAAGGGCTAAAAATCTCCCTTCTCACTGTGTAGGGATTACATCGGAGGTCAAAGGTCATACTGTTGTGGCTTGTTGAGTCCTTCGGTCATCTCAGTACTCGTTCCCAGCCTACACGTGTCGCCACACGCATTTCCACCAAGACACAGAAAACGTCTTACGTAACTGAGAACTCGTCTGAATGAGAACTACGGAGTCCCTGGAGGAGTTTGCAGTGGACATTGTTAAATAGCAGAAGTGATTAACTGAGCGACGGTTACAATACAGGGAAGAGACACTTCGGTTGTTTTTATAGCTTTTCTTTATGAACAGGATGTTCATATGATAATTAGTGTAGCTGGAAGAGAGCATAACGTTGCTACCCCACAGCATGAGGGTTCCTGACTCGACCCTCTGTTCGGGTTCGTCTCTGTGTGTTACTCTCTTTCGCATGTTCTGCTCACTTCCACGTAGGTTTCTCATCGGAACACTCAAGTAGGTGGTTTGGCTTCTCTAAACTGCCCCTAAACGTTAACGTGTGCGACACCGAAAGGGCTCCACTGCAGTCAGAACCCATGAAGCATGTGGGTGGTAGAGCATAGGTCTTCCTACTCATTAAACACTCATATATACAAACACACACACATTACACTTTGTACACATAGTAACCCAAGTGTTGTTTTGCACGCAGAGATCCAAACACTTCTGTACACTATTCTAGACAAAAGCCAATTCACGCAACAGTATGTATATTTAGGCCTAGTCCACATTAACACAGGTTAGGTTTAATCCAACATGTTTTTAATGCATTAGCCTCACTAGCGTTTCTTAAAAGCGTCTCGACCACAATGAAATCTCTAAATGGCATGCTGGGCAAATGCACCGGGTTTTTGCTACATGAGCTTACAGTGGTGCTTGCAAGAATTTTCTAACTATCTGCATAAGTGTGATCTAAAGCATCATCAGATAAAAAATATTATATTTGGTCATTTATTTATGTGTGCCTTAAATATGTGAACTTCTAGGATTAACAGTTAATTTAAAGGTGGAATTAAAGTCTGGTGATTTCAATCAATGGGACGACCATGAGGTGTGAGTGAGCGAGCGCTCGGTTTTATTTAAAGAACAGGGATCTATCAAAGTCTGATCTTCACAGCACATGCTTGTGGAAGTGAATCATGGCATGAACAAAGGAGCTTTCTGAGGACCTCAGAAAAAGCATTGTTGATGCTCATCAAGCTGGAAAAGTTTACAAAACTATCTCTAAAGAGATTGGACTCCACCGATCCACAGTCAGACCGATTGTGTACAAATCGAGAGAACATGCAGATTTATAGAAAATTCTAAAGAGTTCTTGAGAAACGTGAGAACATTGTAACACGAGACGGCTTTGCCGTAAGCGCCGAAATCTTGTGACAACCAAATGCTGGCATTAAAATAAATAAATAAATAAATAAACTCTCTAAACCCTTCACACTACATTACAAAGTGTGTTGGGTTTTTTTTTTCGGATCGATCCATTTCATAGTTTACAACATTTTATCCTACACTAAATGTGTGAGATGTGCATCTTTCAAAACACAACCCCATATTTCCTGTTCTATTTGTTTACAGCATACAGCATATATATATATATATATGTGTGTGTGTGTGTGTGTGTGTGTGTGTGTATATAGTTCATTTATTTTTTTCTTTTTCACACCATAGAGAACCGACCGAATGAAACTCACACATTCACATTTTCTATACCACACTGCTGAAAATGTGTCATATTATAAACAGTGGGATGATTGTGTGGCATGTTGCTGTAGAGCATGATACTCATTACAGCAGTGTGGTAAACACTGACATTTATAAAACAACATGAAACAAAGCTGCTGCTCTTAGACAGACTTTAGGAAACTGAAAGTGGACTGGACAGAAGGTGACTTGAGCTACGTCTTTGCCACTCTAAACTCTTGCATCTGGTGTCAATTCTAGATAAGAATCAATGCATAAGTCATTCCACTGAACTATCTCTAACATCCTTTGTGAGCCAGAATCTTCGTGATCCACTTTTAATCGCTCGTTCGTTTTCTTGACCTCTCAAGAGATGTATCTCTTGTCACGTGATTCACGCCGAATCACGTGTACCACACACATGCTTTACTCGGCGATGGAAAAAACAGGGGGTGTCTAGAGCGAGACGCATCTCTCGAAGCTAAAAACACAACTTTCTCTCTGTCGCTTTCAGTCTGACTCTCTTACACTGAGAGGAACTCGTGTCGCTTTATCAGATGAAAACGCGGCATCCGGTTCCTGTCTGCTGACCTGAACCTCTCCATCACTTCCTTCCATCGCTTCACTGTGCTGTGTTCTCTCGGTTAGAAGAGTGTATATCCAAACACCCACTTAGGGCAAGTTCCTGGTATTCTATGGGCTTATCACGATGAGTTTGTGGTTCACAGAAGAGGAACAGCGTCAAGTACTTCAGGTTATTTCCACACAGCGATAGCAGTGAAACAGGCTGAATGTATACACACTCACTATGACAACACAAATTTCCTCATCATGATGATTTTTTTATACATGCCCTGATAACAGGTCTGTAATGTGTGACAATATTACTGGACACAGTGGTGAAAAACGGATCGTGTAAAATGGATACAATAAAAATCGGACCCATGCAAAAGATCTGGCCCCGCCCTTTTTTTTTTTTTTTTTTTAATTGATACTGTTTTTTTTTTTTACTATTCATAATACTTGCTACGTCCGCAATATCACTTCCTATCTGCCTGAGCATCTCTTAAAGTTAAACTGAAAAAAATAAAAATAAATAAAAATCAAACATCACTATCAGATCTTGTAAAAAGAACATAAAGTGTACTGTAGAAGAAACCTTTTTTAATTTCTGTACAAATCTTTAAGTATGCTTCAGGGAGCCATGTTTAGACTGAAAATCCTCTTAAGCTCAAAAATCAGATATTAAAAAAAAAACAATACTATCACTAACATATCAAGTATTACAGATATAATCCCGAGAGGCTAAGGGATTTCGTCTGGCTAGTTTAGGATTATGGACATTTTGTTTGTGCTGTCAGCAGTCTATCCATGCCTGTGCCCGATGTAGCCTCAGAATCCCGTTCTTGGCTGAGGCGAGTGGAACCCGCTGTGGTCTTCTGCCCCAAGGTTCACAGTGTTGAGCATTCTGAGATGCTTTTCTGCTCACTACGGTTATCAAGAGTTGTTATGAGCTACCGTAGCCTTCCTGTCAGCTCGAACCAGTCTCGCCCCTCTTCAACATGGTGTTTCCACCCATAGAACTATAGCTCATGGAATGCTTTTTGCACCATTCGGTTTAAACTCTGGAGACTGCTGCGTGTGAAAGGCCTAAATCCTAACAACCACGTCATGGTGAAAGGCGCTGGGATCAGTCTAATGTTTGATATGAACATCTGTGATCTGAAGCTCTTGACCTATATATTGAACATTCACCTAGACAAGCCACATGCGGCTGATATTCTTGCACTCCAGCCCACGTTTGACCTCAAGCAGCTCGCCACCGCAACAAGACCAGGAAACAGCTCAAACTCATCCTCACACATAACTGCACTACAAAAAATCTTCTCATTACTCCTCTCCACACCTCTGACCATTTCTTTATCAGTTTTCTATTTCTCTTCCCTCACCCCACTCACTGGCTCCACCTTCTATCTCCTTTCGTCCCAATCTTCACTCCCTTTCCCCTCACATTTTTCCTCCATTGTCATAACCTCGCTTCCCACCTCGCCTCACTGGACTCAAACACCACAACTGGCATGCTATGTTAAACTCGAACATCTTCTCTTGACAGCATCTAACCCCTCCTGACCTCCAGGCCAGCTCACACATCACCCCCTAGCCCTTGGCTCTCAGAAGTTCTTCGTAATAATTGGACCAAACTAAGGGCAGCTGAAAGGAAATGGTGTAAATCTAACTATCTGACTGACCTAACAAATTACCAAACACTACTCTCCTCTTTTTCCCATAGCATAGCTAAAGCCATATACTACCAGGAGATTGGCAGCTCTCCAAACACCCGTTCCCTCTTCAAATCCTTTTCTTCTCTTCTCTGTCCCCCTCATCTCCGTTCCCCTACCTCTCTTTTCTAGCAAGGTTACATCAACCAGGAACCAATTCTCAACCCCAGACATGCATAGACTGGCTCTGCCACCAAGTAACTCTCAACTGTCCTCTCTCAGAGACTGATGTGTCAAAACTCCTCCTCTCTAGCCATTCTACAACCTGTCCTCTTGACCCTATCCCTTCTTACCTTCTTCAGACCATCTCTCCCACACTACAACCTGTACTCAAACATTTTTAATACATCCCTCTCTACTTGCACCTTCCCTACCTCATTTAAGCAGGCCGGGTTACCTCACTGCTCAAAAAGCTGACACTTAACCCTGCTGCAGTTAAGTACAGACCTGTTTCCCTCCTCCATTTTCTTTCAAAAATCCTTTATTTAAAAAAAAAAAAACTGTCCTAGACACCAAGCGACCTGGCTTCAAAAGCAGTCACTTCATGGAGACCACTCTGCTTTCTGTCACTGAAGCCTTATGACTAGCAAGACTAGCAAGATCATCCGTCCTCATCCTACTCGATCTCTCTGCTGCTTTCGACACTGTGAATCATCAGATCCTCCTGTCAAATCTCTTCAGCTTAGGCATCACCGAAACGGCTCTGCGCTGGGTGGAATCAAATCTCACAGGCAGATCCTTGAAGGTATTGTGGAGGGGAGGAGCTTCTGAAATTCAACAACTCACAACTGGCATTTCTCAGGGTCAGTTTTGGGTCCACTCTTTTCTATTTATACTAGATCTCTAGGGCCTGTGATTGAGTCTCATGGCTTCTCATATCATTGCTATGCTGATGACACCCAGCTCTATTTGTCCTTCCAACCTGATGATCTATGCCTCTGCACAAATCTCTGCTTGCCTGTCTGACATCTTAAACTGGACAAGGGAACACCACCTTAAGCTCAACTTGGCCTCACCGTACAGCTTGGCTCAACCACATGCAAGCGAACCAGGACAGTCAGGAACCTTGGGGTGACTTTTGATGATAGCTTGACCTTTCAACAACTGCATGATCCTGTCGGTTCATTCTGTACAACATCAAGAAAATCAGACCCTATCTCACCGAACAGGCTACACAGCTACAATTCCAGGCTTTTTTAATCTTAAAACTGGACTACTGCAATGCACTACTCTTGGGTCTCCCAGCCAGGTACCTCAAACTCTTCCTGATGATTCAGAATGCAGCAGCACGCCTCGTCTTCAACCAGCCCAAAAGGACCCATGTCACACTCTTCTTCATCTACCACCACTTGCTTCCTGTAGACACCCGAATCATATTCAAGGCCTTGATGCTCACCTACAAGACCTTGTCTGGAACAGCACCCTCCTACCTCAACTCTCTCCTTGAGGTTAATGTTCCCTCACGCAATCTGCAATCGGTTAACGACCAACACTTAGTAGAACTTACTCGGCGTGGCTCAAGGTCCCTTTCCATCCCTCAGTTCTGGAAGGAACGTCCAACCTCAATCCGGACCGCAGAATCTGTCACAATTTTCAAAAAAACATCTAAAGACCCACTTCTTCCGGGAACACATAGCTAACCCCAAACCTCCCAACCCCCACATTATTAAAGTAAAGTCCTCAAGTCCTAAGTCCTAAGTGAAAATGTCCAAATTGGGCCCAATTAGTCATTTTCCCTCCCCGGTGTCATATAACTTGTTAGCATTACAAGTTCTCAGGTGTGAATGGGGAGCAGGTGTGTTAAATTTAAGGTTCCACTCAGAACAGGCCTCGCCATGGTCGGCCAAAGAAGTTGAGTGCACATGCTCAGCGTCATATCCAGAGGTTGTCTTTGGGAAATAGACATATGAGTGCTGCCAGGATTGCTGCAGAGGTTGAAGGGGTGGGGGGTCAGCCTGTCAGTGATCAGACCATACGCCACACACTGCTTCAAATTGGTCTACCTGGCTGTCATCACAGAAGGAACTCTCTTCTAAAGATGATGCACAAGAAAGCCCGCAAACAGTTTGCTGAAGACAAGCAGACTAAGGACATGGATTACTGGAACCATGTCCTGTGGTCTAATGAAACCAAGATAAACTTATCTGGTACAGATGGTGTCAAGCGTGTTTGGCGGCAACCAGGTGATGAGTACAAAGACAAGTGTGCCTTGGTCTGGGGCTGCATGAGTGGGAAGCTACAGTTTATTGAGGGAA